>JANJYP010230324.1:0-17114 GCA_024605115.1 Rastrelliger brachysoma | reverse complement strand
GTCCAGTTGAACTTGATTCAACTCTTACCTGAAAAAAGATACCTGAATGAATTTTTATTTATTTTCAAGAAACAGTTACAGTCACATGCTACAGTGCAGCAACCCAAGCATTTTGTTTTACTAAAAATTACTAATTATTATTACTGTTTGATATTATGGTTTCATAAAATAATCATATCAAGTTCAAAACAGTTTACATGTTTTACTTATCTGCCAAGTACAATAACTGCATTTAGTGTAGGTTGTAAACACTGCAGGTTGGTATAGCAATTTGTTAGACAAATTGCTGTTCATTTTCAGAGGCATGTAATTTAATTTTTAATGGAAAGTAAAATTTCCTCAATGCAATTACTGTTATGGAGTTATTTATTTTAAAAACAAACAACAAATCTGATGTAAATGAACTACAAAATGAATTACTGAGATTGGAAGAGGAATATTGGAGGTGTGATGCAATGAAATTAAATGTTTTAACTACATACTTATGTGTTCTATAAATATCATTAGCCATTAATTATGTAAACAGGAGCTCATAATGAAATTATATTATCATCTGAAGTTTCATTGTAATGTGAAAAGAAACATTTAAAAAACACAGATGTACGATGTACATATGTATGTACATATGTATGTACATATGTACATTTAATAACACCACAATAAATTTCTTCTGTGACTGATGTGCAGAAACACATCAGTCTTCTGTGACACATCAGTCACAGAAGAACACAACATGCACATACATACATTCACTGTCTACTTACTTTTCTATGTTTTCTATGTCGGTGGCCACCAGCCAGCAGAGCTGAGGGCAGTCAGTAGGGGAGGAAGAGGTGTCTTCGAGGATTGGGATGTCTGAACTCTCCTCGATCTTACTGTCAATTCCTGCGGGGCCACAGGAATCCTTACCTTGATCACACAGAGAACATGTAGCATACCAGAGAAGAAGAGAAAAAAGAGCTAACTTAAAGTTATCCATCAAATCACATGACTATTATGAACTTAATTTTAAGGCTACAAAGAACTAGTTTATTCATATAATTCATTTGGGATTTTGATGATAATTAGATGATGATCTGATGAAAATAAAATTTGGCAAAATGCACATTTTCAGATATCAATGTTTCTTATTGTCTTTTGTCGGGTTATCTTGCTTTTAAAAAGGAGAAACAAAGCATACTGTAAAGAAACNCACACACACACACACACACACACACACACACACACACACACACACACACACACACACACACACACACACACACACACACACACACACACAGCTATACTGTATATGCCACATTGCTTCTTATTTATTAACCTTTCCTGTGAAGCTGCAGGGAGCCAAGCAAGCAGACAGATTTGAGCATCTCAGTGATGTACATCTCCAGACAGCACTGCAGCTGGATGAACAGTCTACAGATCTCAGGGTGGATCTCTCCATCCTCTGGCCTGAAATGGCACATAGTGGGAACACAGAGAGCTTACTGGCTAGTAACAATTTGGATAACTTCAGATACAACAACTAACATAATAGCTATAGAATACAATCATAGTTCAGCTGTACAGAAAGATTATTTTCTTAATCACAGCCAAACTTGGGCACAGACTCATGGATTTGGTATACAGTCATATATCATCCAAAATACTCAATAGTGGAAATGTGCTGCTCTCTCTGTCTAATATCTGATAAAATTGGCAGTTGTTACTTTGCACTCTTGACTTTTCTTCAGTCTGAATAATTAATTATTTAGCAATACTTTCAGATATTAATACAGCATAGTAAAAATAGAAAAAAATCACCATAAACTCCTTAAATGTCCAGAGACTGGGGTATTTTATCTGTTCATTACTTAATTTACTTGATTGATTAATTAGTTGATTAGTCTTCTCTAGAAAAGTTATTCTGTATCAAGTTGCAAAAGTTGAAGTGGGTTATGTGCAAAAAGGATATGATTACTTGAATCTGTAGATAAGAGATAACAGTAAATGATCTCTGACTTTTAGGATGCTTATTTTCTATGCCACTTCTTAAACAACCAACCAAATGTCCCATCTTCTAATACAAAGTAGATAATTAATATGGTGAATAATCTAATAATAAGCAACTTAAAAAATAACTTAATAGAAGGAATCTGCTTTAAACTTAATTCTGCAGCTTTCTTTAAACAAAAGACATGATAACTCACTGCATTTTTCTTAATTATACTTGTGGTGGCAGTATATCAATATTTTTTAGTTAGTTTAACTGTCTGAAAATAAATACATTAAATGGACTGAAGACATTCAAACATAAAATGCCCATCTAAGTATTTTTTTTATTTACCTAGAGCTGATCACTAGCTTTTATGAGACACCATGGTAGCTTCACAACCATATAAATCTGGTGTTCAAGGGGAAGCTACAGCAGGTGATATTCAGTGGGTGTGATATCACATGGGAAAGCGACAGAGATGAAAGGTGTGAAACTTGCACCTGGTACAAATATCTCTCACACAAATAATGCTGTTGCGTTCCCCTCTTCCAACTGCAAGCTCTGCCTTCCCATTCTTGTTTTGTCACAGTGCTGCCTACTACAGAGCTGTTGCTAAAGCACAGCTGTCATCAGTGCTATCCTGCTTATCAGCTTTCCTTTAGCACATTGGAGAGGCCCTGCATCACTCAAACCATTCAGACATACTGGCTTTATTTGATTAAAGGGGAATGATCCGCATTGTCTAATTCAAGCTCTGTGTCTCTGGTCATGGAGACGGCCACTGAAATGGCCTGGAGAGCTTTAAGAGATGGACATTCAGCATATGTGGTGGTGATGATTATGACAATGATGCTAATGCTGTTATTAGTGGGAACTTAAGAGTTCTCTCTAAAGCTGCTATACAGTCTTTATTTCTATAGCAGCACCTCAAAAGTAATTGTGATGCCCCCTTTTAGGTGGCTAACCATGTGAGTCTGTCATGCATATATAGTTCAAATCGCCAATTCATTATGTGGAAAGATTTTGTCATGCATGTAACATACAGTGAAGGAAATGCATTCTTAAATCACGTTATAGCATGTAGATTAATTATTGAAGCACAAAATAGGTTACAGAGCTTAGTGAAGCTTAGCCTAACATATTTCAGACTTGTAAAAGGCAAACTGCATGAGGAAATGTGGTGGGCTAATATTAAATGGGAGAGCACTGAATGTTTTTATAAGCCATGTTTATATGACTCCATATCAGTAAGGAATTGGTGCATTATTGATAGTCAAAGAAACCTGATGCTCTAGCCTGATTTTGGCAAGCAGGCAGTACTGCAGATATCCTCCAAGTCTTTCTCACTACTGGCTTCAGTCTGTCTGATTGTTATTTAAGTAACTTTGAAGATGCCAAGTGAGCTGGCAGCTTAGCCTCATTGAGGACCTTCAAATCCCAAGCCTCACTTTGCCCTTCCTACACTGGCACCAATGAAGAGTAGATATGCTCAATGGAGAGTGCAGGCCAAGTCAACAGAGAAGTCAAGCCTCTATTATCTTATACACTTTACCATGCAAACACTCATTGATTCAGAAAACATTACATATCATTGTTTTTTTTTTTAAATCTAATTAAAACCAGGCGATTTTGATAACTACTGTATAAACCCTCGAGCAAACATTGTTGAAAAGCTACTTTAAAATGCTGAAATGATCATAACAAAGGCTCAATCCACAAAATACTAAGACACTCACAGACAAAGCTTACAATACATTAAAATGGAAATGGAAAAGTCATTGACTGCACATTATTATCTCAGATTTTCATCCTGGGAAGTATTTCACTTCCACTTCACTGCATGCATTAACGTTTTAGGCCCAGCTAATGGGAAGTGGTCAGTAACAATATGTTGTTGTGATTGCTTCCTGGTAAGGCTATGCTATTAGAAGTATCATGGTTTTTGAAAGCTGTTCTCATGCTGTTTTCCTCCCACAAAAATCTCTCCCAACCTCAACTCCACTAGTGTCACGCTAATGGAGCAGACATTTTTCTTTGAAGTGTAGAGGAGCAGGCTTAAGCATATGCTTAAAATGGGGATGCAAACTAGAGATGTACTTGGGTAAAAATGAGCTACTTTACAACTTTAGGTGCAGCAGCGTTGCAGCGCGCCCCCCATTTAGTGCGGTATACACTTTCAGCACCACGGGCAGCTCCCTGCATTTTCAGTACCATGGACAAAGCTCGGTGCACTTACCCCGATATCAAGGAGAGACTGTGATGTGCCGCTCTCGCCATTTCGCAGCCTTTAGTTCTCGTCTTCAGCATTTCGGCCCGTAAAGAGGGACAGTCCACAGTGATTTCACCAATGGAGATGACCAGTTCACGGTACAGAGCCACAAGTGTATTGAATTCTTGGACGATCTGTGTTACATTGACATGATACAATCACATAGAAGTGAGTGAATTCAGTAACGGCCTGCTGAAGTATGCACTACACAAGTGAAGTCAAGCAACTTTTGCTTAAATTAGGCGTCCTACATTAGTCATTTCAGTCATTTCATAACCTCGGTCTGCATATTGACTTATCAACATGAGAATGTATCAGCCAAGAAGGAATGGCTGACTAGCACTATATGATCCACAAGGGATGCATGGCAGTATGCTTCAACAGAAATAGTATTTCAAAAATTGCAACCTTGCATTTATACGGTCACAAAAGTCAATTGATCCCTGAGAGAAGCATAAAGTAAAGCATTGCGTTAAAACAACCCACAAAGTCGGAGTGCATAATGAATGAATTGATTTGTTTTATCGACAAGCGTCCTATTATGCGAAGTTTGGTTGTTTGCACAACCTCAAACCTTGAGNCACACACACACACACACACACACACACACACACACACACACACACACACACACACACACACACACCTCCTGCATAGCTTCCTGCTGTACTCCTGTGCAAAGCGTTCACTGATGTATGAAAGGGTGAAACAAGCTATACATATCATCATTCATGCCTACATCTGCCATAACAGAGGACATCTGTGCAATGATCACCTCCCTAGATGCTCTCGTAATTCCGTCAATTTTAAGATCAGTTCAAACCACCCGCAGCTTTCTACACTCCGAATGCAAATCACACGGTCAGTCTGCACGCCAAGATGATGTGTTTTGTCTTCACTGCCGACAAAGCAATGCAAATGCATACAGCTATTTTTAGGCTCCTAGATTGGGCTACAGCCTTTTTTTGCAACAGTTGTCGCCTGTGCATCCTCCATGCACATGTCGATTGTCCTAGAACAAAGAAAGGTTGGGATAATATCAAAGCACTCTTTATCAGAGACACTATGCGGAGATTGATATGTCGCAAACCTACCATTTTGCAGTCGGCCACGGCGCGCTGGGCTTTGCGGGTACTTTCGGTGCTCTCCCTCCTCTGTGGGTCTCGGTAAGGAGGCTTGCCGATCTGGAAGATGTTCCCGGCGGATCTGGGGCGGTTTTTGCGCCCATTCGATGCAGAACTCATGCATACACATCCACTAATAAAACAGCCCTAATATAGAACGATTCGTCTTGTCTACCCCCCCACCCCCCAAACTCCACCACTTTCTCTCTTCCTGCCTTACCGCCCAGCACCTTAGTATTTCCCTTATTCTCCCCTCCGTTTACGCTCAATTCACCTTCGCAAACTACTGGCTGGGCTGAACCTCAATTAATGTTATTGCTCTGCTCCTCACGTTCCTCCTTTCTAGTGTGGGAGAGGGAACAAATATTTTCCCAGACGAGCAGAGTGCAGGAAAAGTACCGGATGAGCGCCTACGACTCCTCTCCGCATTGCCTTGACTGCGACGGGGCGCAAGTCACCTTCACTCCAGCAGCACACGGTGCACAGTGAAGACTTCACACCCAACCCTTAGTCCAGCTAGCTGAGGTGTCTCCTCTGACGTACCGATGTCGGAAGGAGACGATCGCATTCACGGATATTCTCCAAATGCAACCATTTTTTATGATTGCGCGCTTCCATTAAGCACCGATAACGATCTTTTCTCACTCTCAGAACCTCCTTACAGAGACAAAATAACGCCAATGTCCCGCTGACAATTTCACAGCGTATGGACAACACTGTGCTGGTGAAAATCTGTAAATCCACCAAAAAAAAAACTTAATTCTCGGGTGCCGCGATCTAGATTCTGCTCCGATGTCTCCTCTGTTTCTTCGAGTGTTTCCAGTTAATAAAGTGGGCCTATCTCTAACCTTGGAAAAGCAACACAAGACGAGGAGTTGCTGCAGGCCTGACGTGGCTTTGTGGCTGGCAACACTGCGCACCCAAAGGACGGGAATACTAATAGGACCCATCAAGTCAGACCCCCGCCCTGAGTTGCAGGCAATGTGAACTCCTTAACGTGTGAAATTCAGGTTGCTGTCCACTTTTTGCCTTCACTCAATAACTAAGTACAATAAGATACCTTTAACTTAATTTAATATCATCTGTGGTGAAGTCAGTTATGGATTTAAATTCACTTTTATAGCATATTTATATTATATAGTAACGAGAATTTCTTTTTGAGTTCAGCCCCTAGAGATATTTTCTATAAATGCTTTATGATTCATGCATTTTCTTTTCTTTTCTTTTTGAATAGTCTACCAGTTTTAACAACACATTATTTCAATAATTTTAACATGTTCAAAGTTTAAAAGCTTTTGAATCCATATTAGCTTTCAGTGGTGTCTGTTTGTCCTTCTCTATTTTTGACAAGCACAAAGTGAAAAGTGTGTGGTATATTCTCAATACATAGGAGTGCACTTTACTGTATAATGAATGCTGATTGTAGAACTGCATTTCTATTTAATTGTGAGCTCAAAGACTTTCAAAATCCAAAAAAGTGTTTAAGGTGCACATACACCCACAGACACCCACAGCTACGACACACATATCAATTAATGCAGTGCAGAGTGGCACAAGAAAGTGGGGAGCTTCTGTTTGTTCAATATTTCTTGAAGACAGTCAGTTGAATGACTTTTCCTCCAGCATGTGCATACAAGTTAAAGACTTTAAATATAGTGAAATTAATAACTAATCTATTTAAAATGTTGTTCTCTCTCTAAATCATCTGAAAGTCCTTCTCCTTAATCTCTCCAAACACCTCCACAGGGGACTCGCACTGTTCATTAAACTCTAGCAATGGAGAGGAAAAAACAGGGCCTTTTGTTTCCCACTGAGTGAGTCCAAATATCCTTATGGGACTGCTGTACTTCCTGCATGAGCTCTGGCTCATACTTCTAAACAGAGGTGATACTCTTTTATCCCAAGAGCCATTTTTTGCAGCTGTGCAGGGCCCACCAGACTGGCATCACATTAGGACCTTGCTGCTAATGGAGAGTGTTGGGTTTACAGTAATGCAGCTTATACCATAGCAAATGTTTATGATTAATTTACAAATAATTTGGCAATACTTACTCAAAATAAGTAACTTAAGCATTAAGGTTGCATCAATGAAGAATTTATTAGTAATCCAATGCATCTAAATAAACAGAATTGTTGATGTCTTGTGAACAAATGTGTGATAAATCCAATTAATACATACACATTACAAATGTATGAAGATGATTTTAAAAAAAATAGTCCATCAACTAATGCTGTGTAAGTTACTGATCATTGTTTTACTATAAATTAGGAACCCACCACACACCTCATATTAATGCAAGCAGAATTTGGAGAATTATGTCAGAAATATGTTTTGATTTTTTCCTGTAACATATATTTTCATTGCCAAGAGGACCTTGAAATTATTTGAAACTTAAAAATATATTTAAAAGCCACATCTAGAGACCTCTATGCATGTATGTGTTTCTGTGTAACTTTATTTGCCATGAAAAACATTGACTTTTCACATCCAAACTAAAAAAAAGATAAAACATTAATCCCATTCAGAAATTGTTTTTAAATTAAAAAAAAAAACAAAAAAAAAAAGAACACAATTTCTCCTAATCAAAAAAACACATTAAAACAATCTGGCAAGACATACTGTATAGTATGATTCTTACATTTTGTGAATTTTCAGTAGTGATTTTCAGAATCATGTTCATAACAATAAATGGGAACACAAAAGTTCACAACGCCATAAACCACAATCACAATCCATACCAAACTGCATTTTCGTTTCATTCATTTGTCTAATGATGCATGAACAGAAATATCCAATCTAAACATATTCACTCATGGTATTCCTTGAATTATTTTTCTTTTTTCATTTTGTTATATTTATTGTGATCTGGTACTGTAAATGTGATTGACTTTATCCCAAAGCTAGCAATGAACAAAAACTATTACAGGTGTAACAGTATCTCCATAGAAATATGCATTATGGTACACATGGTTGCACTGTAATCTACTAGATTTAAATCTGATAGTTTGCCCCAAAATTATAAACAACTTGAAAATGCATAATTTTGCACATATTATAATGAGATGTTGGTAACGACTGTAGGCTTGTGGCACTGAAGTAATAGCAAATTATTTCCATTCAGATTGTTATTCTATAAAATTTATAATGATTATTTCATAGTATTGTTTTGATGACTGGTCCAGATGACTATACTGTGTATCAAAATTATGAACATTAATTGTCTGTGAGTGGATTCTATTCTGAAAGTGAACCCAGACCTCTTATATTAACTCCCCCCATACAGGAACAGAACCCACATTACTGTGTATCATGTGGAGACAGAGAACAGAGAACATTGGATTTTCAAACATTTCCCCATTTCAATCATTTATTAATGAGAGACAACAGGTTGGCATACTGCTGTTTTCCCCCCACCAAGCCAAACCTCCTGCTTGAATTTCAAGGGATTGTCAAATTGTTTTCTCATTAAACCCTACAACTTATCCTTTTCCTACTCATATATTGACCCTCTACTTCATCTTTAATGCTTTAATGCTTTCCTCTGTATGTTGTTCCATCTATGGATGGTCAAAAAGAAGGGAAAAAGAGGTAACAGAGGAAGCAGAATATAAAGAAACCAATGACCCAGTTGACTGAGTAAATGTAGATGATGACCATGTCCATGTCAAAGCGCCACCCTCGGGAGTCATCCTCAAAGTCCATAGCATCCAAACGGTAGCCTCCACCATGGGGGAACTGACGTCTAGCAATGGGACTTGACTGCCTCTGGAAGCCTGTATGAATGACAAAGGGTGCACATTATCTGGGTACACTGGTATGTAGTGTTAGGCCAGTCTTAATTATGCTCATAGATAAGAATAATAGTTAGATTGTTTCACACATCTCAGGCTGACTCAGGTCTAAGACCCATGTTATCATGGCAACAATCAGTGACATGAACTGACCAGTAGCACCCAGCAAACAGGATGAGAACATGGCTAATAATTAGTGTTTTGTTAACACTGTTATGGAGAGAGCAATGAGAAGGGAAAGAGTTAAGGCTACTTTATACTTCCGCGTCATGCTGGCGGTGTAGCTACGTTGTAGGCACGCTGCCAATGCAGACCCCTACACCATAGGCTGATGCACACATCCAAAAAACTCCTAACTACATATCACAGTGACGTGTATCACAAGGGCTGATTGGTCTGTTCTACTAAAAACTAAAGAAAGAAAGGCAGATGCAAAAAAGGCCTGCTGTGGTCTTTGTGTGATGCTAAGATAATTCCAAATGAGTGTTCTACTCCCAGTTACTAGTATTTTAAGATATTGGATTAACCGATCCTGAACCAAGATAATCTTTATGTATGATGAGTAAAACACTTACCACCAAAGATACGGAAAAGTTTTCTGCAGCTTGGAAGAGGCCACTTTGCACAACTTGCTTTCTGGAAATTCTGTTTTCGAGACAAATATTCCTTTGGGAAGAATGTCCTTGCTGTTTGGTTTAGCTCTGTGAGAAAGACCGAAAGACAAACTGGATGTTATTACCATATGAAGTGAATGTCTTATTTACATTTCAACCTCTTGATATTCTGGATAGATTATGTTTTGATTTATTCAAAATTTTAAGAAAAAATTACCCAGACACAGCATTGCCAGACTCCTCGTTCTCTCATGCTGTTTCTGTGTGACCTTGGCTTTGCTAATCAACACAAGAATCTACAGTAATCTGCAATCTTTGTCACCTAATCACTAACAAGAGCTCTCAGTGTGTCTGCAATTCTCATAACCACTGCCTTTTTATGGTCACAGCAGTGTCCCTGCTGCTCACTCTCTCCTACATGCATTTAGAAGTAGGCCAATGTGAATCACAGAACTTCATTACTTATTCATAGATTTGTCCAAATCAGGCACTGTCTTATGTAGTCAGTGTGCAGTGATCACAAAGCTAGATAAAATATACCAATACACATCATATATATATAAAGAAAATACAGATATCATTACACTGTGCTGTTTGTATAACATGAGAGCATTACTCAAGGTAAGGGTTGTATTTTATGCTGATACTATCCTCACTGAAAACATGTCCTCACTGCACCTTCCATCAAAAAGGAGTGAAATTGTCTTCCATCAAAAAGCACAAAGTAAAAGTGTTGAGCTTGCGTTTGATTTTGTCTTCACGGTCTGGGTGACTCATCTGGTCAGAGCTGAACTAAAGGTCTACTTTGCTCCCTATGGGACATCTGCAGCTGGGCCCTCTGAACAATCTGCAGCTTAGATTTCATCTGTGTTCAGCTAACAGAAAAATACGCATATTGCTGCAAATCTACATGTGATTGTTACTTTTATATGCATTTGTAAGTTAGTGACACTACATACTTTGCTGGTACATTTTCAACCACATAGCTACCCTTATTATTCAGTCTAGATAGTAAGTACAGGGACTAACTAAAGGACAATAAGCATTAAAACCATGTATGTATTGTACAGTAGATGCTCTCTGCCAATTAGCTCACCCTTCTGGAAGAAGACATGTGTGATGACTGTTCTGCAGAGGGGGCAGGGAGTGTTGGTGGGGCTGTTCTTAGCCAGTGTCCTCAGACAGGGTTCACAGAAGATGTGATTGCAGGGGTGACACATGTAAGGGCTGAAGTACACATCCAAACACACAGCGCAGATGTAACCTTCTCTGTCCCTGGCTCTCACATCCTCATCATCCTCGCTGCTGCTGCTCGATGGATTGCCTGTTGAACTCTGAGTGAGGGGGAAGGACAGCAGAAGAGAAATGTTGAAGTGGCTTGTTGAAAGCTAATATATACTGTTTATGAGCATCCATGCATAAGTGAACACACGTCATTTTTTTCTTCTATAACTGCAGACATCCTGCTCATGCAGATAAATATCTATGGTTGTATACATACAAACATGCACAAGCTTCTCTGTAAGAATATATTGTTTTTGCATATGTATGTATGTCACATATCATATATGTGTGTTTGGATGTTATTCACATTGGATGTCAAAATGTCAAAATAGATCATTTCTGATATTATTATTTTTTGTTCTAATTTCTTTCTTTCTGTTTAGCTCTAAAATCTAATTAATTAGGTAGGGTCATATAGGGAAAGGAAATATCAGACATGGCGTATGTTAGTCTGCATTAAGTGAAAGAAGAAAGAACTAACTAGAGATTTGAGCCAGACATAGATGAGGTTAAGAACATACATTATCACTATGTCATTGCACCAGCTGGGAATAAACACATGTGAAATTGTCTTTTTTACAGCCTCTTGAGATTTGTTTAAAATACTCTTCTCTTCACAAAATCTATTTCATGAATGTAAAGGTATTTGACCCCCACCTCCACAGCATAGTAATATGTGTGAGGACTTACAGGTGTTAGACAAGTTCAGCAGAGCAAAATGTCTTTCTCTCACATTTTCCCACATCTTACTGTGAAACACTAACATTGTTAGAGAGAGTAATTTGACCCTGACACTGGTCCTAATTCAAACTTCATTCACTTCACATAGAACAGAGAAAGTGTTTGGTATTTCTTCCAGTAGAATAGCATTGTTCTTGAGTAACCTAGTTGAAGTTTGGTATATTTGCTTTCATAATTCTGTAAAATTGTGCTTTAGCTACACTTGGCCAGCCTTTTGTTGTTTTTAATGTAGCTTGTATCCTTTTATTTGATACAGCACAATAGCTCTGCCACATCCACTGTTCACATTCCCCGCATTTCCTCAACTTTAAGTTGACCTCTCTCCCAAGAGCCTTTGCACCCAAATCCACACCCAGTTTCCTATTTCCAAATCTCTCCTCTCATATGAGAGGATGTAATAAAACTCATCTTGAAGACAGTATCAAGGGCTTCTGAATTGCCCTTACCTCTTCCATAGACCTATGCTGGAAAAACCCCCAGGGATTTGTGCCTGAAACTCAAGTCGTGAAAAATCCTGGGGGTGTTTCCAGAGTAATTACCACTTTCTCACCCAGGGGGAGCTCCAGGGAGTTCTCCGTAGCATCAACTCTGCTTCCCATGTTGTGTTATTAACACAGAAGAGAGAACACAGAACACATAGCACTGACATAATCATGGGCACTGAGGCTCTCTCCTGGCAACATGCAATATAACAAGGCAGCTTTGTCTTGGTAATGTAGTTAAATGTATACAGGATTTAAGTTTAAACTAATAACTTAACAATTTATAGTGGACATTCTTGTCAGCTTTACTACCTTAAATATGATGATATCTTGTTTTTACTACAGCACCAAACTGAAAAAAATGTGGCTTGTATAAACTTAAAATGAAATTCTCTTTTAAAGCCAATAAATGTTTCTGCAGAGCTTAAAATGTCGCTTCAAATGACATGATGCAATTAAAATTACACTTCAACTACTGTATATCATCAATTACAGCAACTACACCTGCTTTGACCTTTGAGCAGGTGTGAAAACGTACGGTAACACTGTACATAAGAGTTACATACAGCAACATTCTAGCAAGGGAGCTACAACTGTCGTGGTTACAATAAAATCCAAGACATCACAAATCTGAACAAGACTTAAAGCATTTTGAGAAGTTGAACATGAAAAACTGTTGCAGGTACACAGTCTCCTTAAGTCCCAAGTGTTGCAATAGAGTTGTTCGAGCTATTAGCAGGGATGGTTGTATAGTGCAGCTCCCACATGAGAGTATAACTGTGCAAGTGTGCAATTTGTAAGGAACCAAGGCAAGAACATGCATACTCAAGAAGCTTTAATAATGCTAAATTCAAGCAATTTCCTTTCAATAAATAATACTTTGTAAGAATTGTTAGGTATTTTACTAAGTGCGTTTATTTGCTTTCCCCCACAAGAGTTAAATATGAAAATCAATACATCTTCTTAAGTGTGCATGACCTGGTAATGCACAAGAATTAGCTTAGGCAGGGGTAAGCAACTAACCTGGCACCAGTCATCATAGTTCAAATTTATACCAGGCCATTAAAGTTCATTAATTAGCACATTTGTTTAATTCATACACAAAAAGGAAATCTAAAAATTGAAAAGTTGCGGTTGATCCTGGGTTCATGAAGTTGCCAGGCACCGAGCCACTGTAAATAACTCCTTGCAAAAACATAACATGACACTTTTAAATGTCTGTTGGTATACTGATTAAATAAACGAGTTGCGACATGTTAATTAGCAAGCTTTGGAGACTAAAAACGTATTCACTTGCTTCAACAGAAAATTATGGACATAAGTATATCCACTTGAGTCAGATATTATACTATATCTACTTCTTGGTTTAACATATACAGTACATTCCAACTCCAACAGGAGGAGAGAAAAATATGCTAACTAAAAACAATATCAAGAGGAAGGCACAGAATTAGGAAATGACTATTCTCTGTTTCAAAGCAACTGATTCTATTAATTTTTATCTAATTCAGCAGTCAGAATAATTTCAATCCACCAATGTGGCAAGAGAACTACAGTAACCAATCAAAATGGAATCTGCTCTTTTGTCTGGCTGGTTTTGAAGGGCTCTTCGCCTGAGCCTCATCATGCAACCAATTCAGACGTAACCCCACTTTAAACTACACAGACAATGGCTATTGAGATGAGCTGGGTGCTGATAGGGTTGTCGAGAGTCAGAATCTAGATGAAATGAACATACACAGGCACACCGACACAAATACACTTAAAGCCACTCAGTCATATGATTGTGGACAAAATGCAGCAATATTTAATTTTGATTTTTGTTTCTATTGTGTTATACTGCACCCACACAACCACACACAAGCCTTTACTTCATTTTTTTGCTTTAGCCTTTAGGCATAAGACTTTGCATTAGCCATCTTAAAATGTAAATAGAGCTTTAAGTGGATTGGTTAGATTATTTAGGGCTGAAACTGTCTGAAGTGTCTGACTCTCAGGCCATTACAGTTTGCTGTCTTATCTAACAGGCAGTATTCTTTTTTTTAAAGAGAAGATACATGGCTGTTATATTTTGCTTATTCGGTGTAGTCTCCTATCTAAAGCAAACCAATAAATGCTGCATACAAAAAAGTCAAACATGATAGAAGATTCAGTAGATAATCACTACTACTTCTTCCTGTGTCAATAATTTACTAGAACTTACATTTCAGGACATGTTTTCATATTGACAGCTCAGATAATTGCGTCACCTGTCTGCTCTCCTGCAGTTGACTTTGCCTCCATCTCTCCTTCCTCCTCTGCCTCCTCCTCAGGCACCTAATCCTGTTTTTCTCTCTTTTACTCAACTTCCTCTCCCCAAAGGGAGACGATGGCAGGAGCACAGCTGAGGTCAAGGTTTGATTTGCTACCTCCATCACACCACTGCCCCCTTCCTCACCATCCTCCACCTCTTGTTCATCCTCCTCCTCTGCCTCATCCTCTTCTTCTTCTTCTTCCGGCTCGAAGCTAGTAAGAGAAGGGATGTGGGGCTGAGTTTGATGGATTTGTGATGACCATGCAATCCCTGCACCTGTCCTTACTTCAGCGCAGAATGGATCCAGATCTCTGGATGAAGCAGATGGGGAGTGGTGTAGGTCTCCTGCTGCTGTCCGGAATGAAAGTCTCTGAGGTGATAGAGATGTGGATCTGGTTTGGATGGGAGACTGGGGGAAAGCAGGAGACAAAGTCCTCACAGCTGGTCGAGGGGATTGAGTATTTAAATTGGCAGTACTGATCCAGGAGCAGGCAGTGCTGTGAGGTCTTGGACACAAGTGTCCTCTCTGCAAGTTGTTTGATCCCTCTGCAAATTCAAATGAGCTATTTAAATGAATGTCAGAATTACTGCTAGACAAACTGTCCATACTGCCTCCTCCCTCTCTGTCCCAGCTTCCATCTCCATGTGTCTCAGTTCTGTCAGTCTTTCTGAGCCTTTGCTTTCCTCTTTCTTTGCCATTCTCCCTGGTTCCTAAATGCTCAACTCTCTGTCTTTCTTCATTTCTGTCTTGATTTCCTTCTGTCCATCTTCTTCTGCTGTCCTCACAGGTCTTTCTGTGTGCTTTCCTGCCAGGCAGGGCAGGTCTCACCAGATGCTCAACACTGCTGGACCTTCCTTCTCCCACTGGATTTGTGTTCCTCCGCCGAGGCTTTCCTACCCTCAAGTGTAGGCTGTCAGTCTCATGGTTGCTGTCCTCTTCACCAGCATCATCAGTTCCATTTTCTCCAACCCTTCTTGAGTTATATACACCAGTGGCACCCACACGGGAGCTCATGACAGCACTTTTAAGCCCTTCAGTGACCACCAGAGCACATCTGATGCAACTTCAACCAGCTAACCTGGTCTTTGCCCTATCATCCTTCTCTCAGTCTTCTCTCTGCCTCCCACTCCTTCTTGATGTATAAATTTAAGCTATTTTTCCAAGAGTTAGAGGGACTGTTCCAGTGTAGAGGAGGTGAGCGTTGCAGCACTCTGGCCTGGCCTATCCTGCCCCTGTTAGCCCCCTGGGACATTCCACACTGTTGACAAAGACAAAGTCCCCCTGGTGAGCCCCATTACAATAGGTGCACTGCTCATGGCCTCACTATTGTTCTGTGTGTAGAAAACACATTGCTATGCAACCACTGAACACACACAAAATAAGGTGAAAAAACCAGAGCAACCTTTTTTTCACATCCACTGCTATGGTGTCAGCTTTTTTCACTCTCGGGTTGATCGGCAGAGCTCAGTGTGACTGGTTGTGTGTGTGTGTGTGTGTGTGTGTGTNTGTGTGTGTGTGTGTGTGTGTGTGTGTGTGAATCATAGAAAATGTAATTCCTCTACATCTTCCTTTATTTAATGTCTGATATTTAGCTTCTGCTGATGAAGCACTGTCAAAGACTTTTAGTGTATTGCGCCTCAGAAACTCCTAGACGAAAAGAAAATGTGAGGATAACCTATTCAACGGTGCTTTGTTTAGGCAGGTTGATTCACTGTTTCTAAATGTGTAGAAAAAATGAAACCAAATGAAAATCTTAACATGAGATTTGCTCAATCCTCAGATTTACAGTATGCGGGGCGTTAAATTGTCGAAATGCATCACTATAACTGCTGAGTATTTTTTTTAAATTAAATTATATAATTCATATGTATACAAAGTTCAAGATCCTGACCTTTTAGGAATGAATGAATGCGATTATCTATTATGTGACTGAATACTTTTTCTGTTTTTATATATTTTATAACTACAAATCACTACTTTTTGCTTGCCAATTATTTAAGACTGGCAGGTTCTCATGCTGTACATCATTTTGTTGGTCTTGGTAGTTGATAAAATATTCATTTTCATCCTTATTTGTGAAGACACTATTTACACATTCAAATAATTCTTTGATTAGCCAGATTATGCTTCACAAGTTGGTCCTCATTCCAGACTTATTAGTATGCTGTTATTTGTCCAATAGTGAAGACAAATAGTATACTTTAATGGAAGTTACTGAGAGGTTCAATATGTGAAACATCAAGCATCATAAGGAAGCCGTCTTGGGCCTTTCCTCTTCACATTTTTTGCTAATCTATGAGTGTTAAAAAATGATTGTGCCTCAATGTTTCCTGTTGATTCCAGAGTGTACTTGGCAATAATAATTAGTATTTCAATCAAACAAACAAACAAACAAAAAACCTACAAATCCATGCCTTTATCTCTATGAGGCCCTAGTGTCAAGCTTTAGAATACACTAGAAATTCAGGCACTTCTGAAAACCCATGTGGCTTTGAAAATACAACATAGAATTGTTTAATCAAGATTAGTTAATTTATTT
>JANJYP010230318.1:0-12982 GCA_024605115.1 Rastrelliger brachysoma | reverse complement strand
GTTATATATATATATATATATATTTATATGTTCTGACTGTCTTCATAGAAATATTGGGTTTTCGGTTTATATTTACAGCAATATAGACTTTGATGGGCTTCTCAAACGACAGAAATTGCACAGTAGTTAAAGAATCCAAGATCACGATTTTCAAAAATATTTTACACACATAGTAAACAGTCAGTCTTCAAGATGCAGTATGAAATTGCACATTGTCGTCATGCCACAGAGGGGGCTGTTTCAAGGCTTTGGTACACAATGTCCTGATTGGAAGAAAAAGCTCTGCTACAGGCCCTGGTTAACCCACCGACCCGCCTCAGTCACCGTGGCAGCAGGGTCAGAGGGGGGGAGAAGGGGGGGTTTTGGGGGGGCTGTAGTGAGGGTCAGCGTACATCCACACCACCACCACCCATTCCTGGGGTCAAACTAGAGAATCAGAGAGCCTGTTGACTACAGTACACTTGAGGATTGGGGAAGACTCTTGGCACTTGAATCACAGGTGCAGGTCCGTGCTGGATGACCAATCATATGCAGCCGTTTTGGACTTTTTTTTTTCTCTTTCTTTCTTTTTTTTTTTTTTTTTTTTTTTGGAGGGAGACAAAGAGGGTGAAGATAAAGGGTCACACTAAGCAGGGGTACTGGAAACAGTATCAAAAATGTTCCCCTATTCCCCTCAAGATACAAACATGAACGTACTCTGTGCTGTTACTGTGGAGCAGAATGGAAACCTAATACTGATTGGCTGAACACTGGCATTAGTTTGGCATTAAACACAGCTGTTATCTCAGATCTGTTCGTTCAACCAGCCCCGTCCACATGATTCATTTTCAGAGGCTGGATAAGAATCAAATTCTACATGGACAATTGCAGCCACTTTTCCTGTTTAACAGTCTTCAATGAGTGCGCAGGTTTAACTCCTATTCCAAAGGGAAAACATAGGATTCATTTAAAGCGTAGAGCGGGTGATAAGAGTATATTTTTATAACTGTCAACAAATGATGGGACAAAAACCAACGACAATAAATTCATCATGCTGACAATTATTAACTGTGAATGTGCCAAAAAACACATCAGTGAGCACATGCACACACACACATACACACACACACACTGTCCTGCTATTCTCACGAAAGCACCAAATGTGGATAATAGTCCAAACAAATGTGCTATTACCTCCTATTTGAGTTAGATTTGCTAAAAAAAAAAAAAAAAAAAATCCAGTGACCACAGCTGGTGTAGGAAATTACTGAGCCTTTGTGAAAAGTCGAGCAATATTTCTCATTTTGATTTGACTGAAGACAGCTGCTGGAAAGGCACTGATGAGAGGTGCGAGACTGAAGGACTGAAGATGTCATGTGTCCGAGCAACTCCTCTCTCACATTACATACTATATAAAAATAAGATTGATTGATTAGTGCAGCTTTAAAGATTTATGCCTTAAGAGGTTTACTTCAATATTGGTGCTTTTGTCTTTTTTATGAAATTTGTTGGTAATAAGAAAGCTATACAGTAACACTGGCCTTCTAATTACTTCAAACACAAGTAAATATCATCAGTCTGTTACTCTTTAAGACTTAACGGGCTAGGCAGTTTCATCTTTTCCACGTCCTCAAAAACAGAAGCTAACTGCCTGGTTTTTAGAAATACTGAGTTCAGGAGTTTTAACCACCCCCCAAAATCTCACAGTCACAAAAACAAATGAAAATATTCTGACACACTCAACCCACTGATTTATTATTTTTGACTAAGAATAATCCAGCTATAATATATTCATTTTTAAAATACTAGAATAAGTTAACACCTAAAATGTTTAAAAGCTATCATGTGTAATATGTGTGTGTGTAATCAGGTCATTTAAGTGAAATGAAAGAGTGCACAGCCTCAGTGTTTTGTGTGTGTGCTTTTGTCTCTAGTGTTGTGCTCTGCTGCTGTTTTTTCTTCTGCCGTCTCTGAACGAGGATTAAACACGCCAAACCGCTGACTAGCCTGACAGAAAAAGTTGGCTGCAATTCATCCTGACTTTCTCAACAGTTTGGCCTCCCGCAGCACCTCCGGCCCACACCCCAGCGCCCTCACCACACACACATACACACACACGCAGCTGATGGCCTTCACTGGCACCGTGCGGGAGACCCTCGCTAAAAGTGCAACAAAGTACCTTGGGCTGTTAATGGTAAAGGCAACCTTTGTGTGATAATGACCTCTTGGATAAAAAGAAAGAGAAACGTGGGCTGAGGGCTAAAAACATACATGCTTGTTGTAGAAAACACTCATGAAAAGGTAGTTGGCACAGTCCATTTGGTCACTAATGAAAACTTCTTCGTGGCTAAGTCTTCCACTCCTCCTACTGTGTAGTAGTGTAAATCCTGCACTCTAGTGGCCACCACTGGAACGCTCTGGCCCTCCTGCAGTACTCCTCCACTGACAGGCATCCAGCATGTTCACTCAGAGTGGAGGAAAAGGGGGCGAGACTCTAGGAAACCGCAGTATTGAAAGAGCCAGTGTTGTGTCGGAGTGTGTGCGTGTGCGTGAGCGCATGTGTATGTGTGGTTTTCATGCACGTACACAAGCTCTGGAGGACTGGTGAGACTCAAGAATGCGTTCACAGTGTGATCAAACTGACAAGCATGCAGACAATTCCACATGTTTGAACGGACACCAGCATTCCATGTGACGGGAAATGTAAACAGATCAAGGCTGAGCTCCAGAGTCAGGCCGCCCCTGCAGCGCTCCTGCCCCAGCTCCCACAGTCCTTGTCTGGGCAGGAAGGAGACCTGGACCTCCTGGACCTGCTCTGGTTCGATGGAGGCCTAGAAAAACTCTTTGAGGGATGAGAGGAGGAGCTGAGTGTCCTGTAAGGTGGGACACTCTCTCCCTCTGCATCCTCCCATTCCTCCTCCTCCTTCTCTTCTTTGTCCATGGTCACTTGTTGTCCATCAGAGACTGAACTTTGTGCACCAGCTCACGTGCTATCTTCAAGATGTGCTGGACATCGTGACGCTCGGCCATCTCTGTGGATCAGACACGCTGTTAGAGAGGCAGTAGGTTCCTCACAGTGACACAAATGAGTACACTACAGTTTATACATAACTGCATCAACAGGTGAACAGCTGCACACAGAAAAATACAATTGCAGAACAACCTGAAGACAGCAGAACTACAAAGGTGTCAGTGCCTATGTAGGTTATTTATCTCTACAGCTTGGTAAAACACCACAGGAAATGTCAGTAAGAGAAGTTTTGGTCTTTTTTAAAATGATCCTTTCTGGTGTTAGATGGTATGATGATATACAGTATTATCCATATGATGATATACAGTACTATCTATATGATGTCATATAGTAGCATCAGACTATAGAGATCTGTATACTGGAGAGTGAGTGACTTCACTCACATGTCCCTCCTTTCTTTCTTGAACAGTTTTGAACAGTTTTGTAGATTTTTGCCACACAAACGTGATATTACAACGTTACACACACTACATCACTGATCACAACAAACCATTGATCAGTGATAGCAGTCGCAACAGTATAAAGTATAAATGAGAAACACATAACAACCCAGGAACATGGAGCGTGAGTGTGAGTGTGTGTCTCACCGTTAAAGAACTTGATGATGTCAGTAAAGTCCATGTTGTTGTCCATGATGATCTCACGGTAAACAGTGACCAGAGCCAAGGCCAGGAAGAGGACAAAGTGTTGCGAGGAAATCCTAGGAGCCACCCAGATCACTTCCCACACCGCAAACACATCCTCGTATANACACACACACACACACACACACACACACACACACACACACACACACACACACACAAATTACTGTGATTTTCTGTATTCCCACATGCGGCTACATTCGAAAAACATTTCCATTTTGCACATTTTCACACATGCTATGACAATGCCAGAATAGATGTGTTTGTCCAGCAGGTGGCGTCCATCCACCACTTATGTATGCCACCTGCTATAAAACTAAACAGATGTGGTGAGGCTAGATGTGTGTGTGTATACAGACATCTTTAATTATTCACAGGAACATGGTAGGTGAGGAGCTGTTTTAGTCCAGTGTCAATCCTCTTGTGACGTATTCAATATGCAAGAACTTAACGAGAAAAATCACCCTCACAAGTCGCAAATATTCAAATATGTCATTACACGTTTCCCTTCTCAGTGATGCCTGCAAACATTCATCTCAGGTATAGAGTGCAGCTTCTGACAGGACGCATCAGGGAGACGGTGTGTCGAAGTTCTAAAAGAATGCTGGTGTGGAACATTATGAACACTTTTTGGTACAGCACGTTCTGTTCTTCAAAAGCCATCAGGACATCATGATATCATGTTTCACGTCTATGGAATGGTACACCTTATATTCTACTGAGTCATATCCTGCTCATTTTATCTTAATGTAAAATGCATAAACACTGCTTATTTTGTTTGTTAGAACATAGGATAAAACTGACTGTGCTGCTACCAGGAAGTACAAGGAATATTAACCCTTTACACACGTGATTTAACGTTTCGTTTAAGTGATTTTTAAAACACAGTAAGTTGCTTTGAGATATATTTTTTTAAGATTTTGTGGCACACACGCCTTTATTTGAAAGACAGGAAATCATCAGAGAGGGGGTAAGACATGTAGCAAATGATCGTTTTGGCCAAGACTCGAACAGGGGTTGGCTGCAGAGTTCTGTGTAAGTGGCATGTGCACACCTGACCTCCAATGGATGAACTCCACACCTTGCTGCAACGACATACAGAGGTACTCCAGGGCTGTGTCCGAAATCATTCTCTATTCACTATATAGTCCACTATATAGTGAGCACGCCATTTTGTAGGGGTGTCCGAATGTGTAGTGGACATACCATGTACCCTATGTAGTGCACTCAAAGTAAAGGACAGACAGGATGACGCGGGACCTGTGAATGTGAGTAATTTAATTTATTTAATTAAGAATTACCAATATACATTTTAATAATCATTTAAATATAAATGGAGTATTTATTTTTATATATTCTTATAGTATGTAAGTATAGTCCACAGCCAGCATTGACGTTTAACTGTGTGACAGCAGTGACATATTTAACAGTGCCTGAGTAGTGTCTGAATTGCTACTTTTATTTCTGCAGGTGAGTGAACTATATATAGTGAACAAGGTCTCACTGCCTATATAGGAGTCAGGGGGTGAGTGAGTGATTTCGGACACAGCCAAAGACACTGGGGCACCATGACATCACTACTGGGTTTGGTTACAGGTGTAACAAGACACCCTTCTGACTACACCCATCAGTGATGCTGGCTGTGGTCAGAGGTGATACTTTGATAGAGGGCAGTGAGAGTCTGCTTTTCAGCCTGCTGTCAACTTTATCTTTAATGAGGCTTTAAAGCAGAGGAGCAAGTGAGAAAGTCATAGGGAGTAAAGGGATATGTTTTTCCACCTCTCTTGAAGTCCAGCAGGAACCAGCGGTAACAGAAGTAGAAGTGAGTGTAATCTCCGTTTTGCTGCATTAGTTCAAACAGCTCAGAGTCCAGGATCTGAAAATCAAGAGTGACAGAGTTGCTTTCAGTACAGCTGAGACACATGTGCACGCACACACACACACACACACACACACACGCACAATCAGAGTTATCCCTCACCTGAATCAATGACCTCATGTTGGCAAAGTGCGTGTCCATGGCTCCACCATTAGGGAAGTTCTGACTCATTCTCTTCATTAGCTGAGTGAAACAGCTGTACGCCAGGCACTCTGAGTCACACACACACACACACACACACACACACACACACACACACACACACACACACACACACACACACACACACACACACACACACACAAAGGGAGAATGGGAAGAATGTAGGGTCATGAAGCCAGGATAACACTGTGAACAAAGTGAAGCTGCTGCTCATCTCTGTCACCTTTAACAAAATAAAACTTTCAGCTCTGCCCAATTACATTCATGTCATATTGTTTTTTTATTTTTAACTTTTACTTCATCTCTAATGTTAATAAGAGCAGCCACAGGGAAATAAAAGTGTGTGATAATCTTTTATTCTCACCATCATCCAGGATGACCATGAGGGGAGCAAGCAAATCGCACATGCCCTGAACGTAGCCCATCTCTAAATGCTCCCACACGTAGCTGCAGGCCAGAGGATGACGCAGAGACCAACAAGAGTCACCAGACAACAAATAAAACACACTGTATCATGTTGCACTATGAAATGTAACTATGCAAAGTATATTTAGTCAAGTATTGTACTCAAGATATTTGACTTCAACTTGATAGTTTCTGTTTTTTAACCATCTTTAATATTTTAAACATCAAACATAATGAACTTTTGAAATACAGTACACTACATTCATTGAGATAAACAACGACTATCTAGTGAGTACAGAAGCTAAACCTAACTCTATCTTGAACAGCTCCAGCATAGACAGTAATGTAAACCACCTCTGCTCTTGTCTACCTGCACATGATGTTGCGCAGCTTCTCCAGGTTGGCTGTGGTGAAGTAGTAATAGTTGCGGTCGCAGCGCTGCACGTCTTTGTCTATCCTATGGAGGTTGAGGGCGACTGTGTCCAGCAGCTCAATCTGCACACAGGAAACATTAGATTTAACTGCAGTGAGGTCTTTCTTACTCTAGGTGGCCCTAGCGGACCCTTCATTTTTCTCCTCTGCCACCTGTTGGACAAACTATAGATGTGAAACCTCAGTGTAATGTCAGATACTCTCATAATGTGGATGTGTGATGAACTCAGCTCATCTTTTATACACATATGTACCGTATATGAGGAGAGTGAGGGTGAAACCCCCTCAGTGGCTGCTCCATTGGTCACCAGTTTGTCCAGCTGACTGCACAATCTGTCCTCAGTCAGAGAGTCCTGACGTCCCCCCAGCACGCCTGGAGTCCTGCCCTCCTCCCCGACCCCCCCTTCCTCCTCTGTGCTCTGACCGTCATCTATGCTGGACAGGATCTGGGAATGAGCGGAGGTCACCGAGTAGTTTCTGGAGGAGGGCAGGCCCGAGTCGGGGGAATCAAATTCCACCAGAGGGCGCTCCTCTGCTGGGAGGGCTGCAGGGGGGACTATGGTGGTCATGGTGGGAGTGCTGTCCTCTGCGCTGGGGGTCTCCTGGCTCCCAGGTTCCGGCTCGTCCACTGACATGAACACCTGAGAGAGGATGTACAGTGAGGAGCAGTGATGCCTCATATAGTGCATTATTTATATTATCTTATCATTGTCAAGTCATTTTTATTTGTATGGCTTAATATCACAAATGACAAATTTGGCAGATATGTGTGTGGTATCTGTACCACACATACAACAACTTCTCCTAGACCTTTCACTATATGTTGCATGTTTTTTTATATATATATATTTTTTTTTAATTTGTGTGTTATATTTTTAATGTATGAAAAGTGCTATATAAATAAAGTTTGATTGAATGATCTCTCTTCTAGGATGGTGTAGACATGTGAATAGAATAGACCAAGAAAGGGAAATCACAGTATGGAAAAACAGGATGACAAAATTATAATAGATAAAACTGTTGACATATACAGTACCCATTAAAAGCTTGGATTCACCTTCCCATTCATTTCAATGAGAAAGTGTGTCCAAACATTTGACTCTGTGCTGTAAGAGGAACTCAAGACCTTTGATGTCCATCTCCATCTTTATAACGTATCCTCCATTCCTTTATGAATGTGTACATGAACCTGTTTGACGTTATCCTGGTGATTTTTTTTTTTTCATCTGGTTGCTCACATTGATTTTTGACATCAAACACAGATTAGTGTACTCTAGTGTATTCTGCACTTCACTTCATTGCTGAAATCTATTTTGAAAAAGAGGAATATAGACTCACTTTCACAAACTCACTAGTTTCATCATAGTTTGTTATAGATTATAGATTTATGTCATTATAGATTTAATGTCCTAAATTTAAGACATTTTAACAAGATGTCCTTAGTCCCTAACCCTGAATCCCACAGTTCCCATCATGCAGCTAACTGCATCTTTCCATTAGATTCTCGGTGCCAGACAGTGCCCACGTAGTTTGTGATGCAGTGATTTCTATCTTAGAAACCCTTGGTGACATCACTATGACAGGGGGTTATTTTCTCAGACCTTGACAAAGCTCCTCTGCCACAGGAGACATTTTACAACAGTTTTAAAAGGTGAGCAGTTCTTCCCATGATGAGTAAAGTGGGTTTGATGTACAAGATAGTGAAGTGGGACTGATGTAGTGCTGGTTATTTGGCTGTGTTCCCATTGCTGAAAGCATGTAGAATTATAAGGCACAGTGTGGACTTGGGAAAGATATCAAGCAAAGAAACAATATGACAATGATAAAGGAGACAATATACAATTTGCATCCATCTAAATATTGATTAGGGCACTGCGTTTAGTCCATTTTAGGATTTTGAGTCAAAATCAGTACAACAAATATTCTTTATCACATGGATGTTGGGTGTGTTGAGCTTCCTTACCTCGTTACTGAGTGTGGAGTCTCTGTGGACGAGTCGCAGGACGTGACTGTCGATGCTGCTGCCGGACGAGAGCTTGGCAAAGATGGCTGACTGCATCTCCTTCTCCCTCTGCTTGACAATCACCTCGCAGGCCTTCCACTCCCGCATCACCTGCTGGTAGCGCTCACTGATCTTTGCATCGATCTACAGAGGGAGAGAAGAAAATCATATCACAAGACAGTGGTTTCAAGTCGAGAGTGCGCACGTGTGTGTGTATGGTACCTGTCCCATATCCTTCTTTCCCATGCCAAACTTGTAGTGTCCCAGCAGGAAGGGCCAGACCTCCTTCCTGATGTCGTGCTGCACTCCTCCATAATAAACCAGTCTCAGCAGCTCCAGCTCTTTATAGTTCTACACACACACACACACACACGAACACAAACCAGCGTGAACATAAAGCAGCAGGAGAAGAAGAAGAAGGACGACAGGAAGAAGAAGTTTTCTGGTGTGAGAGGAAGAAGAGAATGAGTAAGGAAGTGCATCCATGATGGAAGGAGAGAAAAGAGTGATTGTGATCCATACAGAGGAAGACACAGATGAGTGCAGAAGATAAAGGACACAGATATGAATAGAGTGTAAATGAGTAATGATTACTTTGTTGGGAGCTGATGAGTGATTACAGTGGCTGCTTTAATAGCTAGGATGGTATCATACTGCTCCCTGTAATGAGACTTCATTTCACTGAAACTCATTAAATTTTCATTAGAGTGAAGGAAAGAGTAGAGACTAGAGACGGGTGGAGCTATACACGATCACTGAGTTACAATTAATACAGTTCTACATTAGTGAAAGATATACAGTATAGCTGTATATGATGGGTGGATGGAATAATAGAAACACATTTAACGCTGAGTTAAGTGAAGCTCAATTATAAAGTAATAAAGAGTTATGTCAAGTTTAAACAGTAAATTCAAATCTGAAAGTTGAACTAAGCATGCTGAGAGACCTCCAGTATCATTCACTGTGTGAGAGATACACTGTACTGTACTGTGCCCCGCTTCCTCACTGTATTCATGTCTCCTTAGCCCTTACATGATGTTGATGGACAAATTAAAAATCATATCGTGGTATTTTTAATATTCTATAAAAGTGATTAACTGTGACTGTGAATTTATTTTTTTCACAGATGGATTAATCAAACGTATGAAATGATTGATAGGGAACGTATGAATGGTAGTCGGTGTAGACACTAATCATGAGTCAGAATATGAACAGCATTTAAGGGTTAATCAATTATGTTATCAATAAATCTTTTTGCTTAAATACATCCAGAGTTCCTGGTGTTTATGAATAAGCAAACTCAAGATTTCCACAACAAATCTGATGTTGGTGGTAGTCAGATTTTAACAGAACTAGGACATGATGAAACTGTGGCACCTGACATAGGAATATTTTTTTTAAAAAGTGCTAATATGCAGAAAAGAATATTAGAAATGGAAAAGAAATAGCTTCATTGTCTGGTTTGTGTTGTCTAAAAGAGGTTCCAGTGAAAAGTTGATGTCAGTGTTCGGTTGGTAAATTTGAGGTTAGTTATCCTTTTAGAAAGGTGAAGTGGCAATTTTCTGACAAGGTTGTGATCAGACAGATAACATTCAGTTACATCAGTGAGAGGACACCGTTGGGTAGAAGGCTTATTACGGAGAAACCAAAATCAAATATGTAGTGTGAATCTATGTCTGAAGTAGGTTCTGTATGCTTACAGTATCAGAGCCTGGGCAGTGATATAAAGCATACACAAGTTCATTTATTATGAATGAATACATGGATGTCTCAAATTATCATTACACTAAATATAAATATAACAGTCTAGCATGGTTTGTGTTTAATGCTGTGCAGAGGTTAACCCTATGGAATATATAATGTAGGACTCACACATTGTACAAGTCTGTGTTGTAATCAAATCATAATATAAATGCAATTGTAATTATAAACGTAAAATTAAAACCCATCAACTTCAATTCAAGTTATATTAGAGAACTTTTAATGAAAAGCTGACAGTAATCAGTGTTGAGTGGAGTTGTGAGGTTCGTGCTGCCTGCCTTCATTTATGCTCTCAGGAAGCGACTACGTGATAGGCTGTTTTAAAGAAGAAAAAAAAAGTTGAACCTGGACAAGTAAGGTTGGGGTAGTAAGTACGTAGTTAGTGCGTGGGTGTGAGAGAAAAGCAATTATAGAATCACTTTTAGATTAAAGCTTTGCATAAAATATCAAAAGCACCAAACCTCTGTTCCAAGAACAGATGTGAGAACAATACACATTCATGAAACAATTCACAACATAGGCAGCAGTTTGGTTTTCTACTTGTCTCTTGGGAGATGCCAGCTGAGGTTAGGATTATGTCTGGTAGCTATTGAACACCAGCTTCTAACTTTGCTCTCATCACAGCAGGAGGTGTCTGCATTCCTGTGAGCCTACGTCTTATTCTCTTTTCTGATAAAAGACAAATTCATTTCATGAGGAGAGTTAAGCTACTGTGTTGTGTGCAAACTGAATTCATTATGCTCCAGATGAGTATCCTCTCCTGATGATAGAGCTTTGCAATCATTTCAAACCTTACAATGCACTATTGATTGTTTGTGTTGCAGGACCTCACCAGCTCTTGACGTGTTAATGCTGTAAATATAAGAGTCAGTACTCTGATTACTTTTTTGTGGTAATGTGTAATGTAATGTGTTAGTTTTGCCAGTTAAGTAATCTAAATTATTTTGTTATTTTTTAAAACAAGTAATCCACTACTTTACTTTCTCCGGATAAGGAAAGGAAAATCTGCGTTGTGCTTTTTGTCAGACAGAAAAATGGCTGCCACCTGCGGATGTGACAGCACTGTCTGTGCCCTGTTGAACTACCTGTGTGTGTGTGTGTGTGTGTGTGTGTGTGTGTGTGTGTGTGTGTGTTTGCACCCCTGGCAAGATGGCAGAGAGGACAGCTTTCTTGTCATGGAAGTATTATTATTATTTTGAATTTTCCAGTGACAGGGACATGAACATCCCGGTATTGTTCGGCCGATTATTATTTTGTTTGTGGCAGCTGTTAAAAATTCTGCTAGAAGGTTATTCCTTTCTAAATGGATGTGAATCTGCTAGCCTACTTGTTCACCAGTCCGTGTTCTACTTATGCACTTGGAAAAATTCAATAGAGCCGTGTTGAAAAAAAAAATCCTGTGTTGTCCTTATTGTTTGGTGCTCATATGTTCTATGATCAAACTTAAAATGTTCAATGAAACATGAAATATTCCTGACTGTCTCACCTGTTATTATTATCCTGCAGTTACAGTTTGGTTCGATGAGTGATGTCATTCATTGCCAGGACTTATCGGTGCATTCAAAGGAGGCTATCTGTTTATCAATGTTTTGTAACCTAATTAACTACTTTCCAAAGTAACTATACCCAACACTAATAAGAACCATGTTGATCGCTGAAGTCCTCGCTGAGAGATTTCAAAGCTATTGCAAAGTTGCTAAGTTTGCACATAATTTAACTTGCCTTTATCACAATTTATCATTTGCCTCAGAAAGCAATAGAAAGAACTGAGCCAGTGATTCAGTCACTAACTGGTCACAGCGTGTTGGTTCAATTCATGCATCAATCCTTCCCTTCTTATTCCAAAACTAAACGGTCGAGATTATTGGTCTTTTGTGGAGGACTTGCAAGCTCTCAGTAATACTGCAGTACCAACAGCTCCAATTGTACCAGACACTGCATCACAGCCATCTGACTAAACACACTGTCGGGTTATGTTTGATAAAATGATGACAGAAAAATAGCCTAATAGATGGAAGGTGATTAATTAATTAGTGCATCTTTATAACCTGACAATATAATCCTGCATCAGTCTTGATGATTTAAAAGCGGACTGACCAGTACATGGAGAACACCAAATAGTGCACCTTCATCTTTTGTTCTTTAAAGGCAGAGGATGCCTTCAGTCCAGCTGTGTCCTGGCAGGGTCATCTATTTACAGAGTAAGTAGCTCTGATAGCTGCTCTGTACACTTCTATTATGTTCAAAAAATTAGAGGTCATGTTATGGAACTGGAGGCGCTGTGGACTGCAAACACTGATTCCTTCTGATGTTGCCATATTTCAAAGTGACCGACTATAACAAATACAAATGCACTAGTGCTTACATCAACAGCAGGCTGATGTCAAGTCTGTACGTACAGCCTCAACCTGCGGAGCTGAACGTGTGTGTGGGAATTAGATGTCCAGCTCTATCATTCACTCTTGTCTCTTCACACAGCAGATGCTTCATCTTCATACATCTTTACCAAAACTAGAATATAAGCTGTGGTATTAAGTCACATGGTCTTGTGTCAAAAAGATTTAAAGCGGGGCATAAATCTTTGCTCACCGGCTGCATCAGCTTATTTCATTTTATAAAATCTCACTAACACTGGCAGCCGCCCCCACACAGCAAAAAAAAAAAAAAAAAAAAAAAAAAAAAAAAAA
>JANJYP010230179.1:0-11437 GCA_024605115.1 Rastrelliger brachysoma | reverse complement strand
CGACGGTTTTCTAAACAAACTGTGACGATAACGCCTGCTGTCGATGAGAGAAAGAGAGAAAGAGAGAGAGAGAGAGAGAGAGAGAGAGAGAGACTTGACATTGGTTGTTTTAAATGTTCACCCCAGTGTTAACAGTGTGCCTGATCCTGGTTAAGAACTAGACTTGGGAACAGTGAGATGAGACAGTGAGACATAACTGATGAGATGGCCACTTCAAGGTTTTGAGCACAGAAAAGCACATTTTGCAAACAATTATATTGTATTACATACGCACGCAAGAAATAATTCTATGCTCAGTAAATGTCTTTATTCACAAACTCTCGCTGACAGATGGCTGCACACTAGCTCACATTATTTCTGTCTATCAATATCTCCACTCACACAGCGTTAAAATCAACCAACAGGGGAATAGGAGAAAGTATATTTGGATTGGCTACTTCATCTTTAATTTGGTTGTTGGTAGAACTACAGCTTGGTTGAGTGGTCTTACAAGTGCAGTTAGGGTTAGGTTGGTTGGTTAGGTAGGGTTACGTTGGGTTTAGCATACAAATGCCGAGAGAGTTTGTAATTCATCCCTCCCGCCCATCTACAGTAATCTAGCACCAACCTTCTCTACTACATACTGGAGGGATGGGCATATGAGTAAAAGTCAATGACAGAGTTTATTAAAGCACATTAATCTGAACATCTGAATACATTTATTGTGCACAGAATGATTTTTTGTTTGCACAAATGAAATTATTTTTTATTTATGTATAATTTCTCTGCAAAATATAATTTAGATTTTTTTCTTTTTTATATTTTCAAAATGTTTTTAATTTTTTTAATTAAAAAAAATTGCTTGCTTAGGAATGAGGAACAAATATATAGCAATGTGGTCCCTTTTCTTAATACCCATTAAAAGCCTGGCAGCTGAAACAGTTGTAGCTAGGTGTGCAGAGAGTTGTAATAGCTGAGTTTGGAAAAGATAAAAGTGTGTTTGGCCTTCTCCAAATCACTAACAGACAGAAAATATTTAATTTTGGAGATGGTTATTAAATGTAAAAAACACTTTTGGACTTTCTAGATCTATTTCTCAAAGGTGGGGTAGGAGTCAATTATAACACTAAATTTCAAGTAGAATGTGCTTTGGGAGCTAGCGAGCCCAGTTGGTGCTTAAGCTGCAGTGTAGACTAGTTATTCGGACTGCTGCTTTATAATTGTTATGTTGCAGGTAGTTTTGATACATCCACTCTTTCATTTCAGTTAAACAGTTTTACAAGTAGATTAGGCTATGTTGGTATTATGTATATAACAGCAGCAGGACACAATATGTATTATTATGTGACCTAATGGGAGCATATATAGTGAGAAAATGACTGGACCTACAGTAGGGGAGAACCTTGTGGTATCCCTTAAAGAATGTGAGGAGCACCTACTGTAAGATACTAACCCAGTCCCTTAAATGATTTTAAGATCTATTGTATTAATTGCAGCACTGATGTGAATATGAACTAAAATTGAGCTGAGCAATGTATTTGAATTTAAAAGGTCATCATTCACTGCGTTTTTGTCAAATACAATGGAATTTATCTAGAACTGTATTTACATTTTATAAGCTCATCAAATGATTCAAATAATAGAAATGGTAACTTTGATTTACTGCATGTTGACTGGATCAACATCAAGTTTATGAAGAGGGGTTGTAGTTCAGCATGTTTGAAACTGGTTGGAAAGTGTCCAGTGACTAAGAGCTTTGAATAACAGAAACAAAGAAGGTACCCACAGTATCAATAATCTTTTTGAGAAAAACGTGTCATGAGTAAATCTAAATTGCAGGTTGTTGATTTCATCCCTTACTGTTTCCTTTAAGTTCACAACTAGAGAAACCAAAGTTAGAGAAACCTAGTTTTGTAAGCATGACAAAAATAGCCATTTGTCATTTGATAGTCTTAGTCATTTGAATAAAAGTGTCTCTAATGTCAATGAGCTTTCTGTTAAAATAGGTAATAAATTCTTTGCACCAGTGAGGGCTACACTCAGGCTTGGAAGGTGAAGAAGGATTGACAACATGTATTGCATAGCACTGTCGTTCTATTTTTCACCCTTAACAGATATTTGATAGGAACACACTGGATATTTGAGATTCTCAAGAGATGACTGTAATTGATCAGATTTTCACATTTACTCGTTTTTTGACACAGTCTTTTGAGGCTGTGACTGTGCTCATCAAGCCATTTGCATTTGATTTGTGTTTTTGAGGAAGAAGTGCAACATAACGAAGAATGGAGGCACAATTTGACATCAAACTGTTATGTGGTTGTAGTTGCGGTATTAACCTCAGAGCTGGATACAAAAAATATCCTGTAAAGTCTAAAAACTGGACCAACACCTGGAGAATAGACATTTCAGTCCAAGGTGGTTGTTTGATACTCACCTTGAAAGTGATAGTTTGGTTGTCTGATGCATATTCATCTGTATCTTTAAGGAGTCCAGGTAAACACCACATGAAAGAACACGGTGCAGAGACTGACATTTTGAGTGTGTGGCTCCTTTGACAGCTTGTGAAAGATTAAATGAGTTGATTAGATTCATAAAGTCAGTGGAAAGAGGATCTGAAGGACAACAAGCATAAATATTAAAATCACCAAGTACAAAACCTCCATCATATACGTATATGAATAAATAGGGACAGAAGCTATGAAAATTTTAATAAAAAAACAAAAATCAAAACATTTGACCTGGGAGATCTGTAAATCACAATAGCAACAAGGCAGTTAAATGTTTCCTCTGATTAAAATGCTCTGAAGCTCAAAAGATATGTAATCACAAAAAGAAACAGGAGAACAACCGACCTTGACCTGAAGATCTAGGTTTAAGAAATGGAAAGTTACCGTGTGTGTTATACCTTGCAGTAAGTGACAAATTTCTATGCATACACTTTGTGACACTTAAAAAAAAACAAACGAACATACACAACTCATTGTGCATGTGGATCACAGTTAAAACATGAAAACATGAAAATACAATTCATTTCATACAGGTCTGAAAACATGCACCTCAAGAGCGCATGGTGAATGTCAGAACATTTGTATAATTACAACTAGCATTTTCTACCATTATATACAACCTCACACACAAGCGTTTTTAAAGAGACAAATACTCAATTCTTTGGGCAGTTGCTGAAATGAAGTTTAATTAGTGTATGTCTGATTAAGATTTAAAGAGCCTGGCCTGAGGGAGACTAATTCTGTCTTTACTCCAAGTACCTGATTGTTTAACTACTTTAATTAAATTGATTGTCATATGGAGAGACTGAGGGTGTGTGTGAGTCAGTTATTGTTTGGCCAGAAGTAATTTGCAAATCAATAATGAATGATATAGATTGTATCTCCCTTCTATGAACTTTCACTATGCCTCATCCTTTTACCACATAAACCTTGCATTTAAGGTTAATGAATTCATTGTCATGATTAATACAAGATAGGTATTGAATACAGATAAATTATATTTCAGGGTAGACTTGGACTTGATGTTTATGCTCAAGGCAAGGGGGAATTAAACTAATACTCTAGTGTGTTTGGTTCAGGCAATGACACTTGTTTTCTGTCAGGAGCTTGTTGAAAATTTGCAAGCTATCTGGCAAACTTGAGATCATTTGAATCGACTGTGATGCGCAAGCAAGTCCTGATAATGGGAAATATTTTTCAATAATGTGCTGTGATGTGACATACCAACAGAGGGCACTAAAGTATTATGCATGAAGCAGCAGGACAGTGACATTTGATCAGCCACCCTTCATCACCCTTCTCTGCTCTATTTGGTATGAGAAAACCAACAGTGAAAGATATATTTACTGGAAATGGGGTGTGGTCAGGGGCTTAAGATGTGCTAGAACTTCTCTTGGATGGGCTGATGAACATTAAATATAAATCATAAGCTGCAGCTCACAGGACACACACATGCACTCTCATACATAAACAGCAACATCTATCTGCCTGTATTTCTTACCCGTTATTCCTAAGGGCAGACAGGCTTATGTATTGACACATAGCTTGACACTAGCCTGGCCCTGGACCAGCTTGCCTAGCCTAATTGGCCTCAAGACCTCTTGTTGGTGTGATCTATTGATCAGTCTCACTGCAGATGCTGCAAAGTCACAGACAGATGACAGAGAAATAGCCAGATATACTAAAAGTAAGCACTGCCAAATCTGGGCATGATGTCTTAAGCTTTACTGTTCACTTGGCAGATCTGTGCAGCAAGAAAAGATGATGATAGGGTGTTCACCCTGAGGTGAAGAGGTCCAGATCCTTGCCATAAGCTGATTCACACACACTGATTGTCCTTTATTGTTACCAGGGGGATGATGGCACCAACAAATGGAGGTTTCTGAATGCTGTGACCCTCAAAAATCTATAGACACTGTCTGCGTTAACAATCTCACCAGAGACAACGAGATGAAAACTCCTTCACTCTCGCAAGATCCACTTTTTGTTTGATACCTCTGCAGCAAATATTGGGGGGAGGGGGAGGGAAGGAGTCAGCTATGAGATTGCTTCGAAGAGCCCTTCTGGGGCAGGGGTGAGCAAACTGGTATGCATGCTGATCTTGTATCTATCAGCACAAACATCCTATACATATTTTTGCTTCCACCTTCAACCTTCTTTCCATTCACATTCAGATCCCAGATGGCGTCCCCTCATTCGCATCTATTTCCATTTCAACTTCCTCTCCTCATCCTCTCCTCTCTCAGGCAGTACTGCCATTTCAATGGAAATAGTGACTATGTTTATCTGTCTCTTAATCCTCCTCCCTCATTCTGTACAGCCTTCTCTGAAATCCCAGAAAAACTCCTAAGAGAAACATGGGCATGTTTATGAGGCCTGCCACACAATATGTCCTTTGCTACCCCGTAAAAGGCAATACATTCTTCTTTATGGGGTGCACAAATTTCCTATTCTCTACTGTGTGTGAGAGCTACATTCCCATATGGTATTACATTTATGATGCATGACAAGGCTTACAATTCTCCATCTTCTCTACAGCACACTGCAAGTATCCAGAGCTGTCCAAAAGTCATAGCTGTGACAACAGGGATCATTATACATTTTTCTTTTTGTGCGGTTGCCTCTTTGTATTCCTCTCCATGTCTCCATTAAATCTGCCTTTATCCTGCCTGGTGAGAGTATAGCTACCAGGTGCACACCAAGCTCTTCTTTGGGTGGTGGTGGTGGAATAAGTGTCCACTCTGGATTCACCAACTCGCTAGTGTACAAGCATGTGTGCACACATTCACACCAACCTGCTGATCCTGCCTCCTGTTTTATTGTCAATATCAGTTGGCTCAGGGACTGTGGGGGTTGACGGCTGTTGACAGGTGCTGGATTGTTGAGGTAAAGATGATGGCAGCTCTTGCAGAGATAGAATAGCGGCATCTTGAGACCCCATGGAGGTTGTTATTAGGCTCTTATGAAATCTGCTCCCTATCAGACCTTCACTGAAGCAAGGGGGAGGATAAAGCTAGCTGCAGTACAAAGTACACATGTTGACTCTCTCCTTTCCTCCTATAGGTTTCTCTTATCTTGCACTACTTCCTCTCTCTCTCTCTCTCTCTCTCTCTCTCTCTCTCTCTCTCTCTCTCTCTCTCTCTCTCTGTTAAGTATTGTACTTGTGTTTTTCAGTCAATATAGCCTGCAGTCTCTTCTTTATCATATAAGAGGTGGTTCTAATCTTATTTGTTTTATATTTTATGACCACAAACATCTCAAGGTGTGCACTGTGTCATGACAACAGACCTTTTGTCAGGCCACAAGATATGTGAGCAGTCAATAATCATCTCAGCCCATTACTGAGAACAACAGAAAAAAAAAACCCAGTAATGGTGGGATTTTTTTAAGGAATAAAAATCAACTTTCAGGCTTTTTTCAGGTAAGAGTTGAATCAAATTCAACTGGACTTGTATTTGTCTTGAAGACGTTTCGCCTCTTATCCAAGTGGCTTCATCAGTTCCTTAACGCTTCGGTCTCTCTAGTCCCCACTAGTCTGACGATTATTACTGAACTACATTGCACATGGTAAAGGAGTCAAGAGGCTGTAATATGCATCTTGCAAAGTGATGCTAGTGAAGCTCTGTGTCTGTCTTACATATACAGTACCTATCTTATTTCTTAGTCTTTTATTAGTCTTGCGAGCCATTTCAAAACTAATAACTAGTGTAACTATTTCCTATGGGGTGAAGGAACATGTCACTCAGTGCATTGGTGTGACTCATTGATGTGTTTTTGGACAATATGGAGGTCTACTGCACAGAGGAATACATTAAACCTGGCTGTGGATACACACACACACACACACACACACACACACACACACACACACACACACACACACACACACACACACACACACACACACACACACACACACACACACACACACAATCCTTGAATCAGTTCATTGTTGGTTTGACCCTGTACATTAGATTACAAAAAATATAGAAATCTGTCAGCCTTATCCTTTGACCACTGCACATGCACATCATGATCAAATGTGATTATAACATATTAAACTGGGATGGTGAACATCATGATCACCATTATACCCACAAAACGTCAGTATATTATCATTGTTTACTTTGAGGTATTGTATTTTATTATTCATAACTTGCCTGAAATTGACCAGCAGTGTGCTCCTGAGAGGAACACAGTTTGAAATAAAAGGATAAGTTGTAGCCTCTGTCATAGACTATGTAGAGCTCACAATGTTTGCAACAAAGAGTAACAATTTTGCATAATGCTGTGAGGATGGCTGTCAGGTTGATAATTATACCTATTGAATTCAAGAATGAACAGAGTAATCTAATTTCATGTGGATAGGTAAATTGCATTGCAGAGAAATGAAGGTTACTCAAATAATACTATCCAGGTGTGATAAACATAATAAGGTGTAAATGAGATTTGGAGTACAAGCGACATATCGGAATGGTACATGTATGTGTGCTTTTCTTCTGAAAGGGGAAAAACAGGTTGCTGCTATTCATAAAATCATAATTATTTCTCTTTCTCTCTCTCTCTCTCTCTCTCTCTCTCTCTCTCTCTCTCTCTCTCTCTCTCACACACACACACACACACACACACACACACACACACACACACACACACACACACACACACACACACACACACACACACACACACACACACACACACACACACACACACACACACACACACACACACACACATATAATTTGATTTTCAACATATATTAAGATGATTTCTCTGTTGCAGAGGCACCAAGTTGTAATAATGTGTTCTTATACAGTGTAGCGTTCCTGTCTGCTTTCTTTTAAGCAGCATCTATCAGGATGTTACGTCTGTTTACACGATGCACAGACAGAGCAGCATCCAGGATTGAAGAAAGGCAAAAGGTGGACACAGAAATCTGGCATCAATGTGAATCTGATTTGTGAGACAAGAATCATTTAAAGTGACTCTGAGAGCTCATTCTAAACCCCTTCTGTCAGCTGTGAGAGTGCCTGCTCTAATCCATTGTCATTGGGTGGATTAATTTGCATAATTCCACTATTGTGCAGTCCCATATCTCATGGAAAAAAGGAAGACTCTACTGCTACTTGTTGCTTTGGAAACAAGTGTAAAAAAACAAAGCAGAAGTGCAGTAGGGCAGGAATGAGGGAGCTGACAGAAGAGAAAGGACTCAGTGGTGCCAGGGTGTGGAGATGAAGAGGGTGTGATGATGGAGATATGATGAGCAGGGAGCAGAGAAAGGGAGGAAGAATGAGCAGAGGACAAGGGCAAGAAAAAGGGACGACAGATAGAGAGAAGAGAGGAAACTACTGTTCAATGAATGGAATACAGAGCAATTTTCTCTTACTTAAAAAGTCATTTATCTATGTCGACAGTCTATTAGTCATGTATTCGAGTGTGACCCCCCCACTGCATTTGCGCACACACAGACACACACTTACCTCCATCACACTCACAGTGTGTAAGTTTGCGTGTTTTTTCAGTGTTGTGTCTGTTTATATGATGAGGCTGTATTGCTTATTCTCCAGGGATGGAAGCTGGAGGGAAGAGGTAGTGCTAAATTGCATAGATAAGATCAATATGTAGTTAAAGGGTGGGGCTGCACCTTTCAGAATGAACACTGTATAATATTGCATTAGCCATACTCTTTATAAAATGGATTATTCTTTAACATGTAATGTGGAAAGTTTACTTGTCAAAGAAAAACATTTAAAATAAAAAATCAGTTACTGATACAGGATTACTTTTTGCTTACTTCTGCTGGATTAATGCCTGGAAGGTGAACTGTAAGATGCTTGTAATATACAATGACTTTTGATTTTAAAAGTTTGGTTCACCAGAATTAAAAAGAAGTAAAATAAAAAAAGATATTTGTAGCTCTTGTGCTGTACAGAAACACACAGTTTTAGTTTTATTTGTGCAGTTGTTGACATATTATGGAAGAACCACTGCAGCATGTCCCTGAAGTAGAGATCTTCACAGGTCTACCTGGTTGTGAGGGAATGAGACCAGCTCTAAATTGGGGCCCACATTTATAGCCATTAAATCTACTTTTTTTCCTGGTAAAAAAAAACAATTTTCAAATTAATCAGTCTCACTTTTTTAAAATCTATTTCATAAACCAAAGTGGAGGGCTATTGTGCACATTTAAACTGTAATTCCCTGCTATAGATTAAAGGCACATATATGCATATTTAACACTACATATGGGTTATCAAATAAATAAACAACAGATAAATGCAATCGGATGAATACAATGAAAGTTTAATTGGCAAGTTGAATGAACTACCTGATGATGTTGAGGAATCGAAACATGATGACTTTGAATGAATTTTGAACTAATTATTCAAACTCATCAAAGATTTAATAAGACTTAATATGACGCCAGTGACATCAACTCTTGGATCCCAAAGCGTATTAGCAGCATCAGTTCATTTTGCTTGTGTTGGTATCGAAACATCTTCAGACAATGGTTGGTGCCTCTGTGTCCTTAACTGACTTTGATACTGACTCCTTCAGATGGCTCAGCTACTCTTCCACCAAACTCAACAATGACTGAACATGTTGCTTCTTCATGACTCACAGCGGGAGTTTCTTGTTTGAGTTGAAGTGGAAAGCCAACTTTTAGCAAAGTAAGAAAGTGGTCTCTGCAGTTGGCTTTATAAATGAAGAGGGAGAACCATTTTCCTGTGATGTCTTAAACTGGGGAAGAGAGCAGGTCATTTTCTTTGAAGTCTCTTACTCACTTACTGACTAACTTTTCTTTGGTAAAATAACGGCAAATAAATTTGTTTGGCAGGACAAATCTACTTGTTCTATTAAAAGAAAAAAAAGTAGTAAAACTTGAAGTTAGATTTCATTACAGTTCAGCTTTTATGCACAACTGAGTGAGAAAACAATCAAGCAAAGTTAAAGTGGACATATTGTTGAAAGGGAGATTTCCATTTCCTTTTTAAATTATCAAGCAGGTCTAGGTCTTATATTGTGGAAGTATCAAAATGCTCAATCCACAGAAACTCTACCTCTAAATGAATCATTTGGACTTAACAATGTTCAGTGTTTCATGGCCCAACCTTCCAATGGGACCCCTTGCTCCTCCTGAAAGAAACAAAATATGTTTATTTATGTTATTTACCTTATTTATGTGCACTCATTTCATTTCAGCTCAGTGTGAGAGTCTCTACTGTGTTTCCCTGTCATTTATGGCCACGCTAGTTTCTTTAGTCTTTTCTGCTCTCAGCATGNAAAGGCACAACTTCTACATACCCACTTTGGGCACACACACACACACACACACACACACACACACACACACACACACACACACACACACACACACACGGAGCAGAACAAAAGAGAGACAGCCCCGGAGAAAACATTGTGCAGTTGTTGGATGTGAGGAGGATGCAAATTTGTCATTGCACAGCTTTCTAAGAGTTGAATAATATTATCCTCAATGGGGGCCATCGCAATTTACTGGTGAGTTTTACACAGAGCCCTGGTTTTACCTTCAGTAACTTCAGTAGGCCTCAGTGTGTGTCACTCAGAAAACAGTCAGTCAAGCAGAGGAGAGGGGCACTGAGCAGGCACACACAGCAACTCTCAGGCTGTGTGAGAAAGACAGGGCTGCATCCCCATGGCTTGTATATAACTAGGTGTTTTTTGACCATAAAACATGCAAATGTTGTAAATAGACCATAAAATTTAATTATTTAGATGAAAAAGGGGCATAATATGACAACTTTGAACTAAGACACATGTTTCAGACTAAAGGCCCATTTATACCGTCCATATCCGTCAGTTACAGAGGGTATAAATGGGCCTTTAAAGGTCTTCAGGCGCCGCAGACAACCACAAGGTAGAGGTCTCCACATTAAACAATCCTAATTATTGTTAACTATAGAACAAAGTCTAATATTATGCAAATATTAAGGTTATAGCAGCTTAACAAAATAAAATGTAGATACCTAAACAGCATTTGGATTCAAAATGAGGTTTCTGCTGGACCGTCATATCACTCCTTTATTACAGCTATCAAAATAATTATTCATGCAAAGATTAAACAGCAACTAAATGAGTGACCTTGTGACCAAGGGACAAGCAGTCACCTTAAGGGTAGTCAGTGGGTGGTAGTATTGCCATGTTAACTCAAAGCATATGATTTATAAACTCCATCATTTTAAATCACACAAACTTCAGACTTAAGACCACTGCACACACACATCATGTAAAAAAAATCTGCAATTCCATGTTGCCTTGCAAAAAGAATTCTTAATACACATTGAATTGAACTGAAAGGGTTCAGGGTTATCTTTTCTAGTATTAGCTTTAGTTTTCAAAGAATGCAGTCTGTTGTTGTCTGGCCTTCATCTGGAGAGATCACACCAAGGTGAGAAGGACAGACAGCAGGGGTAGGTTTATGTTTTTGTTATCACAGAGAGCAAGGGGACAGTCAACAGAACCTGGTGACAAGATTGCTTTAATCCTATCAAATATGAAGAAGTGTAATGTCTTTTTTTTCAAGAGTTCTTATTTCCTCTTTTTTCTTTTGGGAGTCTTTTTTGATATTCCCTTGAATTAGAAGTCAGTGAAAAAAAGTGCAAGTGTAGGAATGGTGTTGCACATTTGTGTGTATTGACAGAGCAGCGTCACTCTATAGGTGGAGACCTCTGCTGTGATAGACTGTGATGTGTTACTCTTTTATTGTGGAGGTCAAAGGTGAATGAAAATCCTATAAAAATCTTCCTCAGTAAGGTTCTGTCAGAGTTTAATTCAAAACAAAGTAATCAGTCTTCTGACAATTCTTTTTAAAAAGTCGATCTAGTTTTGGAAGTTTCTTAAAGGTCTAATAGAAGCATGTTTTAATTAGCCTGAAAATAAAAAATCAGATGGAGTTCACCTTCTTCCAC
>JANJYP010230173.1:0-11733 GCA_024605115.1 Rastrelliger brachysoma | reverse complement strand
TTGTTCCAGTCAGCCTTGTAATTAAACTGAAAAAACAGAGATCAGAGTCAGATTATCCTCATAGATATAAGGTACAGCTCAATGAGCAAGCCATTGTAATGCCTATCAATGAACAATTTTGCTCAGATTTATAAGGTGAGTGAAATGATAGATTCAGTGATGTTGTCTGCTACTCACATCACTTGCTTGCTCGTTCATGGTGCGGCACAGCTGCAATTGCATATTGTCAGGCAGAAGGAAGTGCTGGTGAGGGATCTTTCTATAACCAGCCATAGTCTGAACAGAAGAGGCGTGTTTGGCATGAACAACGCTCATCATGTCCACAGGGGAGTGATACTTCAGCTTGACCTTGTGGTAATCCTTCTTGTAGTTCTTGTCGCTCTGCAGTTTGGCCACCTCCATGTAGTGAACCAGCAGAGGATCATCCTGGAGGCTGCGGAAGCCAACGTGATGACCCTTGTCCTTCTCATAAGCCAGCTTATACTGGACCTAAAAGAGAAAAGGAGTAATTTAGATGATAGTGACAATTTCATCTAAAGGGAAAAAATGTGTTGGGATTTATGATTTACATACATTGCTAGCAATATGTCTGCCTTGCTTGGCGTGTTGGATAGGAATGGCATCTGGCTTCATGTCATATCCCTTGGCAATATCCTCCAGCCACTTGTGCTTGTAGTGACTCTGTGGATAATACAGCAGTGTTTCAGACAATGTTTTGTACACAGATGATGCTATATACACTTACCATTTTAGGCAAGAAAAAAATTCCTTTTATGAGAACATATTTGGCTGGTAAACAAAAGTCTAACTTTGATTTCCAAGAAATGTTTGGTTCTCTAACCTCACTGAGGGACTGCGCATTAAATTTAGCCTGGAGGAACTCGGGGCAATCAGGTGGCAGGTTGTAGGTGTGCATGAACTTTTCACCAGAAGCTTTGTATGAAGACTAGAGAGAAGAAAAAAGAAGAGTGGGTGAGTTTTTTTGTTTTTTTTATCGCAAATGCATGAACAACAGAACATCAAATGATTTTAGGAGATGGACAAAGGCATTGCATCTTACAATGTCCATTTGCTTTGAGTTAGCCATAGCGAGAGCCATGTTCATGGAGTCAGTCTTGCTTGTGAACTTAAAAGTACTGGGGTGCTGGCGGTAGCCCTTCTCATCCAGCGCCAGACCTGCAGCTTTGGCCTTCTCAACATCCAACGAACCAATAGGAACCCAACCTGTGCCTTTATGGCTGTTGTTGTAGTCGGATTTGTAAACGTTCTGTGAGTACAGAGAGGAAAAACAAGATCTTATCACATAATCTGTTTACAGTGCAATCTAGTCACTAATATCACCTAGCATGACATACAAGTGAAAAGAAAACAAATACGTACGTCACTCTGAATCTCCATCATGCTACGGCACAGTTGCAGTTGCATGTTGTCAGGCAGGAGGAAGTAGTTGTGAGGGATCTTCCTGTAGCCAGTGAAGGTCTGCACTGAAGAGGCGTGTTTGGCTTGAACGACGCTCATCATGTCCACAGGGGAGTGGTACTTCAGCTTGACCTTGTGGTAATCCTTCTTGTAGTTCTTGTCGCTCTGCATTTTGGCCACCTCCATGTAGTGAACCAGCAGAGGATCATCCTGGAGGCTACGGAAGCCAACGTGGTGGCCCTTGCCCTTCTCATAAGCCAGCTTGTACTTGTACTGTAACAGCAAACAGGTGCTTATTAATTCACAGACGCTTTACTGTTGTATTGATTTATACGGTATGTTATCCACTCACATCACTGGCGATATTGGTGCTAGTCTTTGCAGACACGATGGGAATAGCATCTTCCTTCACTTGATGTCCTTTGAGCAGATCTTGACGATGAGCGTAGGTGTAGTAATTCTACATAAAAAGATAGATAATCAGTGTTAGGTTACCATATGCAGACAGTTTCATTTCTATACCTGCTTTATATTTACACAGATGCTGAGAACTATACCTGGCTGATGTTGACAGCGTTGTATCTGGCTTGCAGCAGTTCAGGAACATCAGGAGGGAGATGGTAAGTGTGCATAAACTTCTCTCCACTGGCCCTATACTCTTTCTGTGTGATTACAATAAAGAGATGGTTTCACATCGATTTCCAAAAAAACAATTCCTGGGCTGAAATCATGAGATTTTTTATAGGAGAAAATGAAGAATTTATTCCTCCTCCTCACCATGTTCATGATCTTGGCGTTAGCCTTGGCTAGCTCCATGTTCATGGAGTCGGTGACACTGGTGAACTGGATGGTGTCAGGGTGCTGCCTGTACTTTTTCTCATCCAATGCTGCTGCTGCCATCTTAGCTTTCTCCACTTCCAGCGAACCAATGGGAACCCAGCCAGTTCCCTTGACACAGTTCTCATAATCCTGTTTATAATTGTACTGGAAAAGAAAAAAGTGAACAGTATTATTAGACAAAAACACTATCTCGTATTTGTGTTAATTATGACACAAAAAAATAAAACCTACATCACTGGCATTGTGGTTCATTTCACGAGCAAGCTGCAGGTTCATAGCATCAGGCAGGAGAACATAATTGTGGTGGAGCTGCTTGTAGCCAGCGAAGGTCTGCACTTTAGAGGCGTGTTTGGCGTGAGCAAGACTCATCATGTCCACAGGAGAGTGAAACTTCAGCTTGACCTTGTGGTAATCCTTCTTGTAGTTCTTGTCGCTCTGCAGTTTGGCCACCTCCATGTAGTGAACCAGCAGAGGATCATCCTGGAGGCTACGGAAGCCAACGTGGTGGCCCTTGGCCTTCTCATAAGCCTTCTTATATTGGACCTAGATGTCAAATGGTAAAGCGTCACCTCTAATTATGTCTCATAACACAGCGCAGAACATCTAGTACAGAGGATGTTAAAATTGTGACAACTCACTTAGGAGCTTGCTCAGTCTTTCGAAAAAACTTACGTCACTGGCGGCATGTCTAGCGGCTTTAGCGGCAACTACAGGGATCGCGTCGGGCTGCAGGTCATAACCTTTAGCGATCAACTCCTGCCAGGCGAGCTTATAATTTTTCTGAAATCACAGATTCAAGACATAAACAAGAAAAAAATGTGAACTCTAAATAAATTTGGCACACATGTATTACTCATTTGCAAGCACAGCATACACTATATACATGGTCACACTTTTTTTTAACAATTAACAATTGTGTTTAAAGACTACTATAATAGTGTTTTACTTGTTAAATGAAATGAAAATAAGCTGGAATAAATAAATTAATAAGAATAGGACATTACACACAATTAAATGTACCAACATTACTATTTTGAAAGTGTTCTGTGAGGAAAAAAAAGGTTTATATAATGTAATTCAAAAATCTCAGTATTTCGGTGCATTACATTGCTGATGTTGTAGGCATTGCACTTAGCCTGGAGGAGCTCGGGGACATCGGGAGGAAGAGAGTACTTCTGATGAATCTCCTCTAGACCTCTCTTGTAGAATTTCTGTGAGGAGATAAGGACAGTACAGGTCAGAGCGCAGCATAAAAGATAAAAACAATGTTCTCAGCAGATCTCTCTCTACAGAATTAACATGTAGATTGAGTGTTTACTTACATCGCTCCTCTGAAGTTGGTTAACCCTGGCCTGCATCATGATGGGGTGGTCATCAATAGCTGTGAAGGGGATTGTATCTGGGTGCTGTCTGTATTTTTTCTGTGGGGAAAAAACAAATAAATGATCACCTTATGTGACATATCCTGACATATGTCCGTTTGTGGAGATATTTAGAGGAGGAAAGTGTATCAGAAGGAATCGAGGGTGCACGTACCTCATCAAGAATGTGACCGGCGTGCTTGGCTTTTTCCACCTCCATGCAGCCAAAGGTGACCCATGGGGTACCCTTGACAGAGTTATTGTAGTCGGACTTGTACTCATTCTGTAATGCAAAAAAAAAAAAAATCATCAAATCATGCAAGCAATTTTTTTTACATCACGATTCAACCATAAAAAGCAAAAACTGTCAGCAATATGTTGTTGTTAAGACTTACATCACTCTGGATGACGTTGGCTTGCTTGGCCAGCTCCAACAACACACTGTCATAGGGCATGAAGTAGTTGCTGTTGATGCTCCTATAACCGGCCATGCTGGCAATACCCTGGGATTTCTTGGCCAAGGTGACTGACATCATATCCAGTGGCGCGTGGTACTTGGTCTTAATCTTTTCATAGTCTTTTTTATATTCGCGCTGTGGAGATATCAGTAAGAGATTATTTAAGGTTTCTTTCTTATCTCAGCTTTAATATATAGTCATGTTCAGGGAAATGACATTTAGTCCTCAAACAAGCTAATAATGACTTACATCACTCTGGATTTTGGCAACATGAACGGAGTGCAGGATCTTGGGGTCGTCGTTAATGCTGAGGGCTCCAACCATCTGACCCTTGTTCTTCTCGTACTCCTTCTTATATTTAACCTACAAAGAGGAGCACAAGGTTATGAGTTGCTAGAAAAGCACTCAAACAAACTGACTGCAAACAAGAAATACCGATATTCTTGGAAGCTGATGTAGCGGCTTGCTGTACTTACATCGCTGGCAATGTTTGTATGAGCGCGGGCAGCAAGGATTGGGATGGCATCGCCTCTGACCTCGAACTTCTTTGCTTTGGTTTTCTCCCATTCATACCTGTAGCAGCTCTGCAAAGGAGAATTTGCAGATGCTAAAATGTACAGTCTATTAAATGAAAAATAAAAATAAAAGTGCATTTACGAATAATCACAATTACTTACGTCACTGAGGTTGAAAGCGTTAACTCTGGACTGGATGAAGAAGGGGTAGTCTGGGGGCAGATGAGACTTGAACTTGGTTTCCTCATATTTTGCTTTGTAGTTCAACTGCAAGAAAAAGATAATTATGTATTCATTAAAAAACCTTGATTTCCTTCTCATTAGTTATTTATATCATAACATTTATTTAAAAAAAAAAAAGTCATTCCAAAATAAAGTAGAGTGTTATTTGATTTTCTACCACAAGAGGGCAGCAGTGCATTAACTGGATTCTATTTGAGGGGGATATTAACTGTCCCTTTTCCTGCCTCCCCCGACCCCCTCTCTCTGATCACAGGGTTTATTCTGGGCCAACTGTATGCTTGTTGCTATTTATACTACAGAGAGATGGCTCTCCAGTTTCCATGGTGCCCACAGAAAGACAGCTGGGCTATGTGGATGATTGGGCACATTTTGAAGGTAATCTGCATATCTAAGAAGTTATGATCTAAAGAATTGGCCGGGTATAACTTAGTAAATTGAAGTATGTGATAAAACAAATCATTTCAACAACAACTTACTTTATTTCAAGGAACACAGAGTGGAAATAAGCAATATTGCACCACCTTTCAATCCTATTTCAGGTCTAATGCAATTTTTATTAGTATTAAGAGGATGTGATTCAAAACTGATACTTACGTCACTTAGCTGTTTGGCGTTGATGGCCGCTTGAACCAAAACTGGCGAATCCGCCACTTGTGTAAATTTCACTGTGTCTGGATGTTGCCGGTACACTTTCTGCAAATCATATCATCATTTTTTAAAGTGTGAGATATTTATATTTCTAAATATATTACAAGGAGACTACTGTGAATCTATTGTATATTAGTAACACAAAGTACTCACATCTTTGCATTGCTGAACCTTCCTAGATGCTTCATATTCAGGCGTAATAGTTTGAGGGAAGAAGCATCTTGTTTTAATGTCTTCATATTCAGCTTTATACGTTTGCTGCAAGATAAAAAAAATAGACCAATTGTGAAGCATTATATAATAAATCAAATAATAAATGTGTAATTAATGCATAATTAAATGCAGAAACAAGGAAAGGAATAGCTTACATCGTTCTTCATTTCTTCAACTTTCTGGCAGTGAAGCATATAAAGATCCTCATAACTTCCGATGTAGTGGCCCTTCACCTCGTTTTCATACTTATCTTTATAATGTGCCTAAAGACAAAAATCAAAATGAATATATACATATATTTAAAATAACATAAAATTACATGTTTATGACAAAACAAACCATCTGATGAAAATATTCTTACGTCTGAGAAGCTTTTAAGTACTGAGTCCATATGAAACTTGGGCGTATCACAATAGTTGATGCTGGAACCTCTGGATTTCTCATAGTTGGCCTTATATACTTTCTGTAAAGACGATTTAAAAAAGACATGTGATGAATAGAAAAATCATACATACATTATCATCATCATCATCATCATCATCATCATCATCATCATCAGTGAGTTAAAGTAAAGTTAAAGTAAGTAGTGAAAAGAAATCATCTACTCATTGAAGTAGATGGAAAAACTTGCTGACAACATGTCAGTTAGACTAGTATCTTAATTTAATTAAATCCTCCTCTGCTTCAACTAACTCAGTGTATGGAAGTGGGTGTTAATATGACACCACTAATATGATAATCCACTTGGAACAGCTTCTTCTTCTTCACACACTATATGTTACAATCACTCAAGCCGTCACTTCACTTTTCAGTAGTTTAACCCTCGCATACTTTTCATTTTCTACACCCTGGCAGCATGTTCCCCTCATAAAAAGTGTTGATGTCAAATGTTGAGGCGCAGGTGTGTTTCATCAGCATCAATAGTGGATCATGTGACAGATCAATAAATGTGTGATTCAACCTTGATGAATGTTTCAAAGCAGAGAGAGTGGATTTTTTAAGTTACTATCACACAACATCATACCTTTATCATATCTACCCATTACCCAAGACATGAAAATATGAAAATAGAACAAAGCAATAATGATTTCTATGTATTTTATGTAAAGTGAAAATGACTTGAACTTTCTGGAAGTGTAGGGTTAATTGTAGAACCATTAGAGCCATCAGTCTTCACTGCTATATCATGACAAGAAATCCTCATAGCTACAATCACACTAAATAATGATGCTGCTACCACTACGATTACCTCATTTGTTTCTCCAAAATATAAGATGCACATTTCATTATTCAACAAGCTGTGATCAAGAATTCATTTCTACATAAGCTTCTCCAGACACTTACGTCACTGAGGATGGTGCCAGCGTATCTGAGCTGCCTGAGGAGAGGATTCTCTGTGGCGGGGAGCGTATTGTAGTCGGACTGCGCTTTCGTCTTCTCATATTCTTTCTTGTATTGGACCTGGAGACAGAAATATAAAAGAACAACGTAAGTAAGGAGAAAAGACAAAGTGTGTTGATGAGTTGCATTCACAGGATACATTCACTGACTCATAAAAAACATTGGTACATTGAGTTATGATGGAACGACACCTGGGTCCCCATCGTTTTTTCCTTAAGGTGACGTATGTTTACATTGTGTGTTAACGCGTGGGTGGGCTATGAGCTTCTCAGTTGCTCAAAAGCTTCTTCACTCACTTTGATATAAACATATATTGATATATTGCTGCAGACTTGTGAAACTACACAATGAATTTGTGCAATGACAGTGATCCAAATGTAGATCTCCAAGTCATGCGGTGCATGTGTGGGCAACAACACAGTGTGTCCCTGCGTCAGTGTTGACTCACACTCCGCTCTGAGACACGGGTCAACTCTCTGTCGTGTCTTCCGCATGAGATAGAACATATAAAAATAATCTGATAGCTTTGTCATTGTGTGTGTGTGTGTGTATGTGCATGCATGTGTGTGTGTGTACTTACCTCACTAGCAGCGATACGAGCCTTCTTGTTTGTGTCGTAAACCGGTGTGTCTGTTTGCATGAAATATATTTGGTCTTTTTCATCCTCAAATTGTTGCGTGTACTTTCTCTGTAAATAAAAAGGCATGGACAGTTAGATACTGACAACATAACAGCACCTAAAAAAATATGTCTCTTATATCTAGCGGTGAACTCTTACATTACTGAGGTTATCCATTGCCACCCTGGCAGTGGCCACGTCAAAGTAAGGCGTCTCGCACCATTGACCCTTAACGTTTTTATTGTAGTCTTCCTTGTACTTCAGCTGTTAGGAGAATAACATAACAACATTAGACCATATATTTCACATTAGAAAGATGTACGATGAACTGCTGATTTATTCAGTAGATTCATGTTCCATCTAGACTGGAATGCTTGTAATTTTACCCCTATTGTTGGCCTTTCCCTTTTAGCTCCCTGTCTTATTGCGGTAAGTAATACCAGAGAGCAGGTGGACAGTTATTTCTAGCAATGGCTCAGTGTTGTTTTACTTTGTAAGGAACCAGTTTCAATAATGGGTACGCTTTGTAAAGTGCAAGTTTTATCCTGTAAAATCAAATATTCTTAAGAAGTAAGGTTTTGGAATTTGGGTTGTTCTTTAATGGGAGATAATTCCAAACACTCTACAGACCACGAATGGCAATTGATTCTTTGTAATTAATCCTCTATCATCAAGTGTATCATATTTGACACATCAGTTTTAGAGAGCTCGAAATCATCGGTGTGATCATATTTGTTCCCTAAAAAACCTGATGTTTACAATCAGATACATGTAGTACACAGATTAACCAATGCAATGTTGAATGATGGAAGTTCCTGTTGAAAATTTGCATGTCAAATGAGGTAGTTATAGAAGCTCATGTATTATATATTATTATCATGTCTCAAAAAGTTGGAAGATGGGGATATGAGCTTTTTGCAGGACCTTAAAAAAATGTTGCATTCAATATGTTTTTGTGTGTTTAAAAAAAAAAAAAAAAAACATGCTACTTACGTCACTGCGTTGATGAGCCACCCTCCTGGCCAACTCCACTTCAGGAGGGTCAGCCAGGGAGGTGTACTTGGCCTTGCGCTCATCGTGACCCTTCTTGTAGTTAATCTGCGGTGGGGGTGGAGGGAAGCACAGCAGATGAAATATCAAATTATTTCCTACTATCATATATCTTTCTGAAAAGTCATTGGAAACTTCGTCTGAATGCTTGTATCGAGCTAATCAAGTCAATTCAGTAGCTTACAAATCAAGGTACTCTATCAATCTCATACCAATAAATCCAGTGCAGCACCTCTAATATAATCTACAATAGCAAATTCCCATTGTGTTACTTACATCACTGAGGACCTCCTGAGCTTTGGCCACCCTACGCAGCTCAGGGCTGTCACTATAAGGATAGAACATGGTCTTCTCCTCATCCCAGTTCTCTGTGTAGAGTTTCTGATTTAAAAAAAAAACAAACAGTGATGACATGTTAGTTTAAGTATAGGAAAAAAAAAATCTACTTTTTTGACGGTAGCATACTTTGCTGATGTTAGCAGCATTCTTCACAGCCAAGACCATCTCAGGAGCATCAGGAGGTAACAGGTACCTGTCCTTAGTCTCATCCCACTTCTGCCTGTACAGGACCTAGAAGAGATGAGCAACAATATTTGTGTTAAACCTTCAAATGTTTGCTTGTTTTTTTTTCTAGAGCTTTGTATACTGTTGTAAGCTCAGGTATCTCACCTTGCTGATCAGGTCAGACACATGCTTGACGTGGGCGATCTCTTTGGCCTCACCATCATACAAGCTGGTGGTCCGAACCTTATTACCCTCCATGCGGTATTTAACCTGAGGGCAAGATGTGTTGTTACTCTTTATTACTGAATATGGCAAAATGAAATCAAGTTAGGAGATCTACATTTTATTTTTGGTCTTCATCTGATATTCTCCACATTTTTATCCAAGTTATTTTTTTTTTCAAATCAACAATCTCTCATGTCATGTCAAGATATAGCCTCATCCTTTACATTTATGCTGCATGATTTAGGGAGGAATATATTAGTGGTACCTCACTGAGCTGCTCCTGTGCCTTTCTGATGCGCAGCATTTCAGGAGTATCAGTGGTGATAGCAGGAGGATGTCCTCTGGACCTGTCATAGGCCTGCCGATACTTATTCTGTCAAGAGTAAAGATTGTTGAGTAGGGTTAAAAAGTCATGATATGAAATACAGGATAATAATTACTACTATTAATTACATTATAATTAGTTACTCTTCAAATTCTATTTATATAATTATTTTTATTTTTTGTCTTAAAGCACAAACAATATGCACCTGTAATCTCATTACATGTTAATGTAATGACAATAAAGGTGTTCTTCTCTATAACCTGAAAATATTATGTATGAAGGACAAGTAAAAAAACATATAATACTGTGCACAAGTCTTAGGCCACCAACATCATACAAAACAGATAAGAATATCAAAATATATAATAAATTAAAAAAATTAACATTAATTACCAAGCATTGAATTAAGGCTCCATTTAGGTTTAAGAGGGCACCTGCTATGGTTTAGGTGTAATATCATATACATATATGTATATATGTTCGTTTGCAGAGCCCAATAAAGTGACCCTATACCTATACCTTTAAGGGGAGGTCACACTAAATATTTTTAGCCATTTTAGCCTATAGAAGCTGTTTTCTTTTCTTTTTTTTTTTTTGTTTCGTAATTTTTTGCAGCACAGATGCCTTTATTGTACAGTAGCTAGACAGGAAATAATGGGAAAGAGAGGAGGAAAGACATGCAGCAAAGGATCATTCTGGCCGGGATTCAAACTGGGGTCAGCTGCTTACAAGCAAAGCTCAACGTGACAAGCGCTCTACCCCTACACCACCGTAGCGTGCCTTTCTTCTTTCTTTAATACTGCATACACATGTCCTGCATTTCCTGGTTGTACTCTAATTAAGTGACTGATCAATAATTATATATGCTCATTATAGCATTGATAAAACAACACATTTAACGACCTAAGACTTTTGCACAGTACTGTATATAAAAGATTCAAATAAAGGCATTCTTGAATAAATACTTCAATAGTAATAAATAACACAGCATATATTTCAAAAACAAAAAAGTTAGGGACTAGAATCGTTATTGATCTGGCCTCATAATTCTAACTTGTTGCTTACGTGGCTGAACTGATCCATCATCTTCTGGCTGTGAGCCAGGTATGGAGTCATGAACTGGGAAGTATCCACCTTGACTCTCTTCTTGACTTTCCTGGTAGGCAAGCCAGACTGGGGAGGGACAGACATACAGTTATTTATCAAATAAATAAAAAAGATCTAGGTTCCATGGTTACAGGACATAAATTGGCCAGAAACTAAAATCACATCCAAATACAACTAGACATTAACAACAGGACATTTTGACTATTTTTTAAGGTATAATAGACACATAAGAATGGTCTGATGTTTTTAAGTAGTGGTGGATCTTACCTAACTGAAAATAATTGCAAGATACAGTAAATACTGCCCACCTACTCCTATAATGACTTACCTTTAATAACTGAAGTGGTTCAAGTCAGTGCTTAAATAGGAATAAAACTCCAACTAATTTTGCACTTAAGTGGTTATGATGACCTTATAATGCATTCATATTATTCTGGATGAAGGATAAAATCAAAGCAAGCACGGGGGAAACAGCTGATTATACAGTTACACTGAGCATGCAATGCAAGTCTGGACAACACTTACACAAGGTTCACTGTATTTTATTCATTTACGAGGGGTGATTAAGAGGTTGAAGGGCAGCCATTTTGTTTTGGGAGTCACATTATAATGCAGGACCAGCTTTAAATTGTCAACTGTCAATTGGAAAAGGAGCTGGATGTTCATGCAGGATAGCTTTAACTGATTTCTTGTAGAAATTTAAAAATCTGCAATTATAACAAATGACATTATGCCTTTAAATGAATTAACCGCACAGTTTATTATGTATAGAGGCATGCACATGATAAGGGGGGGGGGGGGGGGG
>JANJYP010230074.1:0-11839 GCA_024605115.1 Rastrelliger brachysoma | reverse complement strand
TTTTTTTTTCATTTAACTACATGTTGACCCTCCAGCCTGAAATTCAAATTTCATACACAAAGATTAAATATTAACTGTATGCAGTCATTTCTGAGCTAAATAACACACTATGAAGCAGTTCAGGAGCACTGAAACATGGACTTCTTTTGGGATTTTGTTCCATGTAAACATAAATCCAGTCACTGAGGATATATGTTATGCCAGATGTAAATGATTCAGCAGCAGGTTTCAGTTATGTCTTATGTCTGTCATGTCTTTACCTTGGGGAACTGATAGGTGACCTCCGGTGAGTAAGAGTTTTTGCTGGCTTTCTTTTTCAGGGAAACAACTACAAAATACTCAAAGAGTTCTCTCTCCTGCCACTCAATGAGCTGCAGCTCCAGTGTGCGGTAGCTGGGGGCCCGTCGAAGGATGGACTGCAGTTTCAACAGCCTCTGGGTGTGAGCTGAGGAGGGAACGAAGCAATAATTCACATTCAAATACAACTTTAGACTCACAGGAAAATAATCTTCATCCAGTCAAGAAATTACATATTACTGTACTGGCTATTGTAATTCACTTTCACTGGCACCCATTGATAGCTTATGTCAATAACAGACAAAACAAAATTCTGTTAAGTATTTATTTGTTTAATTACATTTAGATATGTAATAAATGTTGAATCATTTACTCACAATATTTGGGTATGGCACATATTTTGGTCACAAATATCCAGTCAAGTGAGTTAATTTGTTAAAACCATAACTACCATGAGAAGCTGCTCCACAAATACAGCAGAAAACATCTCAGAGAAAAATCTGACAACTAACACAAGTCCAGCACCTCACTCCTCAAAATGGACTCTGTGGTCACTCACCTTTGAACCTGTCATCAGAGTCACTCTCACTCTCGCTGTTGTCATCTGGAGGCAGACACGAGACAAACAAGAAGATTTTGTATGGGTGAAAGGGCAATTCCACAAACATGTGTTTATGTCACAAGGAGGAACATAGGACATAACTAGAACTCTATGTGGGTGGCTGAGATGCAAATATTTACACGCTTATCTAGCCGGTGGATAAAGGGAAAAAAGGAAGCCTTTACCTCTCAAAGATGCAGTCTCAACATTGGACATGGCCAGCTTCTTGAGCCTCTTCTTCCCACGTTTAGTGCAGTAAATGGAGTTGATCCTCTGGACCAGCTGCAGTAAACAGGGGGAAGAAGAGATTCTCTGTGGGAAGTCTTTGAAAGTTGTGTTTCCTTTGCTTCTAAGTATGAAGGAAGTATATGGTGTACATGGCCAAAAGTAATACTTTAAAACACTGTACATTTGCTTTAAGTGTTGCAAAAAAACAAAACTGAAAGGCTTCAATGAGTTCTTGAGAAATGGTACCACAAGGCCTTAGACTCAAGCAGTGATTACATGCATTAAAGCACTGTTTTATAAATACCTATTGTCTAAATGAAAGCAACATAAGTGATCCAGAGCTGCTCTAACCCTGACTGAATTGCTGAAGAAACCTGAGCTGGTCTCAGAAGTGGAAGAGGACAGAGACAGAGCTCTGCAAGGAGTTAGAAGGTGTTTGTGTAGGATCTAGCCGTGTGTACCTTGGGGATCCTCCAGTGCCTGTGTGAGGCTAGGGTATCACTGGTGCCACAGAGGCTATTGTCTAGCAGGCCACAAGGTGAAGCTGATACAGCCCGCTGAGGAAGAAGCAGCATTTCATCATGGCTGTGGCGTTTGGATAACTGCGACAGTCGGTGGCTCGTCCTGTCGCTGGGACCAGAGAGGCGAAGGGACTGACTACTGGGTTTGGAAGGCAACTAGTCACAGAGAACAGAATATAGAGGTTTAGTACATGCTACCTTATACTCACCTCAGTCCATTAATTCTAAACATTTTACTTTTTTAAAAAAAAGATGAAAAAATAAATCCCTACTTTTAAAGGAAACAAGTGCTTTGTGAGAGACAAATCTGCAGCTGGACCTCTCTGTGGAACATCACCAGGTCAAACTGTTTTCTGCAGCACCACAAATGAGGTGTGAGATTCTTTAGAAGGATCTTTTCCAGGGTATTCAGCACTGACAATCCAGTAAGGGATTCACCCACCCACCCCAAACCCCTCCCCCACCTCCCTAGAAAAAAATATGTGCTGTGTACAAGAGGAAAATATATCAGAGCTGTAAATCCTGACAGGCTTATGACTTACCTGAGGTGGAGAGTTGAGCTTCCTGTCCATGGTGGTCCAAGGTCTACTTCTGTCCAAAAGACAAGCCTTTCGGCCCAAACTCCTCCGCTTTAGGTCAACATCTTCGTATGGGTTCTCCTTCTCTGTGGAGATGATGTAGATATTCAGTGTGGCTCAAACATAATGTCAACAGTAACTGTAGAAGCCCAAAGGCTCTTTTTGACAGAAGACAGCAAAGGTTATGGGGTCAAAAAGGATAAACAGGGCAGTAAAGGTTGTCAGGGGCACAGAAGGGCCTCCTTATGGTTTGTCTGAAAGAAGATGAGTCATGAAAGGTAAGTCAAAGGTCACTCCCAACTGGCTCGAGTGAGCTCCCTTTTTTCAAAACAGTTGCTGCTGGCACTGGGCCCCTCAAGCCCCAGTGGGCCTAGCTGAAACTGCTGGATGCAACCCTGCTGGTGAGTCACTCTCTAGACATGCAAACTGTCTGCTCCCAGTGAGGAGGAGGAGGCTAATCTTCTTACACTATGCATATACATTTTTGTATAAATATGACTAGAATGGCTTTTGGTGTACAGCACCACTAAAAATGTGGATACATTTTACTATTAGTTTGAATAAAAAAAAAATTATAACTCATATTTTTCTTTCTTATAAAGTACTTAAGCATTTTGCATATACTTAAATATCCATGTGTAGAAAAAATATGTATGTAAATAACTTAACTTCATAAAGTATGCAGAACTACCTTCAGGAGACTGAAAATATGATTGCTGTTATTAGTCTTTGGAGGCATCTCTAAACAAACCCATTATGTCCAATTTCTTCTGGGCCAAGCAAGACTTCACCCAGTACAGCCGTGAGGGTCACTGATACATTTTTAATAACTTTTGTGCAATGACGGAGATCTACAGCCTGGAAGACTACAATAAATGTGGTTTTGGATACACACACAATTCTTGTGAGCAGGATGATTTCATAGTTGGTTTGACTCTGCACATGACATTAAGAAAAATATAGAGCAGAGCCATATGCTTTAAGACTCTAACTAGTCATTTCTGTTTTAGGAATGACATGAAAAATTCAACGTTACATCTTAACAAGTCCCAATAAGCAGAGAATTTGCTACTGTATTCTGCGTAGGTATAGTTCAGTCAATAGATGATAGCAGAAAATTAAAGAAAAGGCATATTACAGAGCTCTGCAAAGCTCACACTGATGTCACCTGGCAAAAGGCCAACTTCAATAAAGAGAAAACTTGTGTAACACCACAGTCCATGTCTATTCAGACATGTGCTCTGAGAATAGCTTTTTGGCAGGGTCTGAAAAAGGTTGTGAGAAAGTGAAGAAACCACACTGAAGTATAAAAACAGAGCCAGATGGCGTTGAAATGCATGAGAGAAACTTTTAACAGAAAGAAAAGCTGTGTTATCTGTCAATAGAAAGGAAAAAAACAAAATCTTTCTTTGGTAGCTGTGTTCCTTCTTCCTGAGTATATTGGTGGAAAACCTGATGAACTCAAGATATCAAACAATGACTGTGCGTGTTAAAAATGATTAACATTAACCTACAGGCAGAGCTTTGTTCTGTTCTTTATTTTGAGGTTAATTATTACCGTACTGGTAAGTACAGTACTCACACCCAGGTACTCATCGTACTCATATGTAGACAACATAAACTGTACATGCTGTCATAAAGTAAATTAACTTACTTGGGTGATTATCTGTGGATCACTGAAGCTGAGAAGCAGCAAAAGAGAGCTTAGTCTGGCCCCACGTTGTGCCACAACTCCATTAAACTGAATCAGAGCTGTAATGAGAGCCTTCTGGGAAAATGATATGTCTGTATAGCTGCTTACATACTGGAGAGTACTAATCTACTACTCTGATTGCAAGCATTCAAATCTATCTAACACACTCCCAGACACACAATATTATGTGGGGAGTGGACACACCTCAACTGCACACAGTGTGCATTTCTTTGTACACAATGGACTCTCTGGGCAGGGTGAGGAGCAGAACACAGTATACCAACAATGTGCATGGTATGAAAACTTAGGTTATTGTTTCGTAAGAACATTTGGCAGCACTACAGACTATACAGTGTGTCCATCCTGGGCATAGTCTGCTTCTGACCACATACATACATGTAAAGTAGTGGATGATAGTTTTTCTGAAACAAAATACAGGCTCAATAGTGCCAATGTAACATGATTTGAATGCAAATCACTCCTAACGTGTACCTTATTCAAGAGTAAAAGCAGCAAACTGCATCAGTGAAGGTAACGCAACACTGTAAGGTTGTACCAAGACTCTATAATGCAGATAACTTAATCATTGCTTCACTGGTGAATGGGATGTGTTTCATCAGAATGTAAAGAAATCATTCATTGAGGCACCATTAATTAAGTACAGACTAGAGTAGCATGGTATGAAAGGTCAAAAAAGGTCAACATCTGCCATCAAGAACATGTGCCAAAAGACAAGATGTTCAGAGGGAGCATCCTCATTTTCATGCTAAGTCTGGTTCAATGGATGTTTGAGGGAAATACGTTTTGGTTCTCTGTGTGAGCTGCCTGTTAAAATAAGGGCACATAGGGACTGAAACATGGCTCATTTCCCTCTGCTGTGGCTGCTTCTCAAATGGATCATCTGACCTGTAAACCACTGCATAGTGGTGTTGGAAACCACTGTTATACTCCATTAGGATTCAGTTTGAAAACCTGTTTTGAAATAGCTGGAAATAGCTGGAACAATATTAAACTCAGTCAGAGACAATGTCGCTGTCAGGAACAAACAGACATTGGCAGAAGTGCCTCTCTAAACTGCAAACTCTACACTTTACAGCACTGGCGGGACAATAGGGGCTTTGTTGAGATGCATATGAAAATCAGTCATGCCCTTACGCTCTCTCTGAGACTGCTGCACATCCTCGGCTCCACTAAACTGCTGATGTTCATGGCACTGATTTGCATGGCTACTTGTAGAAATACCATAAAATAATGTAATACAGTACCTGCACATCAAAAGCATTCTATTTTGTCATCACAGAGATAGATATTTCAGTGCATAATAACTTTTTACCATATCTGAAAGTCAAACTTCTTCATGAAACACAAAATTCATGATGTTTAGGCAATACTATACTTACACTGACACACATTTCCACCACATTAAGTATGCACTATGAGATCTGGCAACTGAACTGGGCAGAGGGCCTGGGGTCATTTGCAAGCAGAAAGGAATTTGACTTTAATATGTCCAAAAATTCCTGCACATATTGCCTCAGAGAAATATTAAGTTGATCCTGTTTACAGTGAGGCACACGACTTGTCTCTAAAAGAGTTACAATGTCAGAAGATGATGCTGTATGACCCAAATTTAAAATAAGCATATATTTCACCTTTAATTTTGTCACCAGGTTGCACATTTATAGCTAAAATAAGTCTAGTTTCTGAGTGCTCATCCTCTTTCTATGTCAGATGATGCTGGACAGCAGTGTCAACATTTGTGGAAAACTCATATGTTTATATGAACTTTGGTATCCAGATTTTGATCAGGGTTTTTTAAGTATCTTGGTTTTGTGTTTGAGCATGTAAACAACATATCCCTATTTCAGAAATCATTATAAGCCCTTATCGAAAATTTGAGAAACTCGATTTTGCTGCCAGAAGAACACTGAAAAGAAACAGGGATACTGATACATATATACATATTACCTTAATATCAGAAAGCCGCCCCCATCTGTGCAGGCACGATTTCAGCCAACTGACGAACGTTACTATGGATATGTTCCAAACAAAATTACGGAAACAACAACAGCCTATTTCATTACTGGCAACGAGGTAGATAAGCCATATCTGCAGCGCAATGTTGGCATTTAGTAATGATTTGGCCCGGAGAGGTCTCATTTTTAATCTGATTTTAACAGATTTCCAATTAGCTGCCCTTCCTGTTGTAAACAATAATCACGGATGTGCACATAGGATACAGTCATCAGAAACCGGAACACAGGTATTTATCATGTATACAGGGATAACTAATAACCAGGTTTCTCAAAGTAAATCTAAATACCATATTCTGAATTTGATCAAAATCAGGATAATCCTCAAAATCAGGACACTAAAGTCCATGTAAACACATTCATTAACAGGAGTGTTCACTGACTACAGTACTACCATGAGGACCCTTTTTCTATAACCGCACTTCTACATGAGGCAGATGTAGGAGGTGGAGCACTGACAATGTTAGTAAACCTGGCAAAACAGGGGCTACTGTATCACTTTCAGTTAAACATCTGTCTACTGGCCACTTCTACACTGACCATCACTATCATAATTTATGAATATATGCTTTAAGGATATTTTCAGTTCATAATTGATGTATCATTACATATCCAAAAAGTAAGTAAGTACAGTTTACTCACACACTTTCACTGTCTTAATGTTTGTCTAATATGACATCATCTCCCCAATATGAGTTGAGTAAAACTTACCTACTATGTCCTCATAGGCATTCTCTTCTAAAGTGCTTTTGGAATTGGGTCGACTCTGTGTCTCTATGGTTAGTGTGCCATTCTCTGCAGGTGAGGACGGATATGAAGATGGTAAGCTTGCAGCATCCTCTGACTCACATGATTCCCTGCAAAATGAAACAAAGCAAGACTGGGAAAGATGTTGCAAACACGAGATAGACAAAGAGAAAGAGTGCAGTAAGGCACTCTCCACTGGCCAAATGTTAAGAGAAAACAGCTGAACAGGTGTTTAAACACTTTTAAGCCAGGAAACATGACAAAAAACACAACAGAAATTCACAAAAAATAACATATCCCTCAAAACACCTCAAATTAGAAGCTACTAAGTAAAAAATACATAAAAGGAATAAACAGGGAAATACCAAAAGCAACATGTTCTCCAATCACAAGGAAATTAAACAAGCAGATTTTACTATTTCTGAGTGCTCTTTGCACACTGTAGGGCACATAACATATGCTGAGGCACTGCAGAGGAACTTTAATACATTAGAGCAGGGATCTACAGTACATTCATGTCGCCCTATCGACAGCTTGTGGCTTTTAAGCTTGGTCTGAAATTGTCTGAACCACAGGAATTTTAAACACAGTCCAAGGGATGAACGTTTAAGGATTTTCCCCATTTTACACTGGGAAAATCTGAAGAGGGTCCACCCTCATGCCAAAAAATCTGAGGACATCTGAGTATAAGAATAAAAACAAGAGTAGACAACAGCAGCAAAAATTCAGCCAATATGAACGCAACAGAGGAACGTGATGATTCAGTATCAAATTTCACTGGTTTCTAGCGGATAGTTACTGCTGCCATTTAAAGGATGTTGGTCAATCACAATACTTCAATTATAGTGTGTGTACAAGTTAACTTTTTAAGTAAGAAGTTGAATATAGATTTGCTAAGAGTGTTTGTGTACAAACATTATTTCTAAACAGGCATTCACCAAATGATAAACCAATCATGACATTTCTTGTGATGAATTAGATCAGGACAGCCTTTAACACACATTGCTCTTTACATGAAGTAAAAAAAATACCATTGATCTTCAATAGATAATAATAATACAACTTCAACACCAAAACAACTTCAAATTAAAGTTCTCTAACGCCACAAACCAACACATAATAAGTAACTTATCAGATTACAACACCAACAAAGCAAACACTCCACAAGTTTGCCAGAGGTTTATCAGACATGTTAGAAACTTAAGTGTCTATAACTCAGGGTTTCACCAAAAGGGGTTGGCTAGCAGGAAGCAGGTTGTACAATGCATTATTATGTAGTAGTGTTTCACCTCTAGCACATGTTGTTTAATCTGAGTTGGCTCAAGACAGAGGACATAAATGTTATATTATCTGACAGTGTAGAAACCAAACTTATAACAACAGATCTCCATGCTTGAGCTAGCTTTCAATAATATGGAATATTTTTATATCAGTATGTGGAGAACCATAACTACACTGATGCTCGTCTTACCTGTCTTGGATTCTAATTGGGGTGCTCCCCTCCGACTTTGCCATGCGTGTCATGCTGGGTGCAGGGGTCGAGGGCAGAGGTGGGGGAGACTCAGAGGCTGGAGGTAGTCCATTGGATGGCAATGTGCCCTTCTGATCCCGTTTTGCATCGTACTCAAAAGTGCGTTTAGGTTTGGGTAAGGGGTTGACTGGAGAGCCCACAGCAGTCTGTTGGCTGGGTGGTTCTGGGCTCTCAGACCTGGTTGAGCTCACACTAAACCTTTGTCTGAGTTTAGAGAGCTTATCAGACACCAAAATAGGGTCTGGTTCAGTGGCCACTGAGCAAATGCTGCTGCGCTTGCTGGTGCATGTACTGTCCAAGTCATCACCTATCACAAAAGACTTTTGTCTTATTTTGTCTGGAGCATAGCAATTACTCAGATAACGTGGAGGAGGTGGGCTGGGATTCTCCTTAAGGGCTTGTTCTATCTTTTGTATCCTGTTGAGGACTGCTGACGTCTCCTTCCGAGCAGACAGGGAACGTACAAACGTTCCTGAGGACTCAGTCTTGCCTGTCCTTTTCTGGAAGCGACCCAGGCCGTCTTTATCTGAAACTCCCCCCTCTTCCTCTGTCTCTGTGTAGGAGCATTCTGAGAACGCAGTGCTCATCCTGCGAACCCCCTTAAAGTCAAACGTCTTCTCGCTACAGGGAGAAGAGAGCAGGCTCGGGCAGCCCTCACTGCCCCCTACACGATCCCCTCCTGGCCTTTTATCCAGACACAAGCTCATCCTAGGCAGAGAGACCCTCCTGCACTCCCATTCTGAGATCTTTTTGCGGATTGTGGTGGGAGGAACACCTGCTACTGAGCAGGTGAGAGAAAGGGTGCGTTTGTGGCCTTGGTTAGAGGAAGGTCCTAATGAGAACGTGCTCCAACTCAGGGGCCTACCATTAAGTCCATCTCCCAGAGAGAGATTTGTTTGGTTGGCCTTCTGGTCCTCAACACCCTGAGTTTCCTGATGCTCCTTGGTTTGAGCTGGAGGCTTATAGATGGAGAGCCTGTTGTCCAGGCAACTGATGCTCCTGGATTTGATGAGACGGCCTTTGGGTTCAGTATCACCACAAAGAGATGTACCACTGCACAGGGTGGTGGCTTTGCTGTTCCAGCCAGCACGTACCAGAAACCTGCCGTCAGTCCTGACGTACCTGCTCTGTTTCTCAGAGTTCTCACCGTCACTGAGGAGAGGCTGATGGCTCTTCCCCTGGCAGGCAGATAGGACAGGACAGGGTGATGCAGATTGACACCTAAAAAAGACAGAGAAAGGTATGAGAAATATTTTTTTTAAAAACAGCAATAACAAAAAAATATGTCTGATTAACTGATACAAATAAACTAAAAGAGGCAAGTTATAGGACTTGCCAACAACTCCAACACTACTGCAGCAGAAAATTCAGCCAAAAATTCTGAATTAATTTCCAAGATCAAGGATCAAATGAAAACCTGAGCCACTTGTTGAGAATAACTGCAGTTAAGTATTCTGTCTTTGGCAATATGAGATTAAAATTAAGGCCAAAGGAAATACAGACTACATTAAAATGCCACTATGGATTTTAAGGAGAATCACAATGGACCTCACACAAAAAGCAGGGCTTATTACAGAGGTCTTACCTGTAAAAGTCTCCCTGCTCCTCTCTGGTCCTCAAAGTTTTCTGCTACTAAGTGATACTAGGTGCTTTTCCCAAGTTCACTGCTGACTGAATGAGTGACTGAGTGACTGACTGACTGACGCACACACAGTTTCTCACAGTGCTTGCCTCATTAAAGATTTCCATAGAGGACAAACCTTCCCTGTAGATCCCAGACACCTTACTACTCATAGTCTTTCAGGAAGCCTATCATGACTTGGAAACTGGTGAGCTCTTGCGAAAGTGGAGTGTAGGGAGATCTGATGTCATAGTCATGGTTAGAATAACAAGCGTTATGGGAGGAGGAAGCTAAGGACTGTGATCCAACAATGCAGGTTGGGACATATCTGGCTTCACACCTATCTGCCCTTCCCTGGTTTCATACCTCCTGCTCCAGGGCGGAGAGACTTTTTCAACACCTAGGAACCTGCAAACTGTAAGTAGTATGATGGATGCATTTATCTTACTTCCCCTGAAGAAATCTGAGAACTCAGAACCAGTGAACCAGTCTTAACCAAATCGATAAAAAGGTGTCAACATGGTTTGAATCAACATGTTTTGTCCCAGCTCGATTAGCAAGGAATTAATTGGATATGATAGTTCTTACGAAGTTGTTTTCAGCCTAATGTTTGGTACTGATTAATTATTATATGTCACAATGTGAATTTCACTTAACTTTTTTATTTAACTAAGGCATTTAAGTTTCTACACAGGTTTTTTTTCTTATATTCTCACTCAAAAACAGTTACCATATTAATGTCAACATACAGCCTGAAGTGAGAATTTCAAATCTGTCATTGTTTATTCATAACACTAGTAACACAAGTAAAACACACTGCATGTTTTATAAAGAAAGCAGCAGTCCAACACATGATGCTGCAGTGGTTCAGTGGGGAGTTATTAGAATTAGCTTTTGGCAAATTAAAACCTACTTGCTTCTGAGGACTCAGAAAACCTCCTAACTTAAACTGCCAAGTCATGTGGCTAAAGCAGGAAGCCAGAGAGAGAGTCAAAGAAGAGTGTCTCTGAAGTATCAATGGTTATGTTTTAGTAGCAACCAGACCAAACACTCACTAATGAGCATCAAATATCAGTTTTAATGCACATGGCTGACCTCATCAGGACATTATCATTGTTTGGTTTTGTGTAATTGTTTTATCTAAAGTGCATTTAGTTATCTGTACACTGTGAATGTTAGCAGTGCAGTGTGAAGATCTCCTGTTTCAGACATAAAAAGAAAATATGTGCAGAATTTGGGTCTGTCGGAGGTTTGAGGACTCTTTAGAGGTTTCTACTAGTCTCAATCATGCTTGTAAAAATAAGCCCAGTTTAGTCAGCTTCAGCTGCTCCAGCCACACATAAAGTACCATACGAAGCACTGGATGCCAGTGTTGACCTGGCCTCTGGGTTTCACTCAGGCAACCAAAGCAAGTGAACCACAATCCACTTCCCGTTACTGACCAGGATGGAGGGAGCAGACTTTTTACAAGAGCAGGATGTCTACTCTTACAGCTCAACATAGATAAGTATGTAGTTTTATGCTTTGACTGCCAACTGTTTATGTATTAGCAAACAGTATGCCTCATTTTAATCAGGAGAGTCTAAGGTTAAATTTGCTGATGTGCATGTTATACAGTACAAAAACAGAGCAGTATATAAGAACAATCTATTGAACATGCATTTCTGGATGTATAAATCACTAGTCATAGATGATAGTAAATCACTCTCTGGATTGTTGTTTGTACTTCACTATGATCTTTGACAAGTATGCAAACTGCAACATTATAAATTGCCAAGACAGATCCTGCGTAAATTTTCAATTATCCTTTCACAATAAACTCACATTACAAGATGAAGATATTTTTGCTTTTTTGTCTGTTCTTTTCCCACCATGTTGGTGCATCTGTGTGCCTCTTGAGGATATAATATTAAGCGTAGGTGTAATCAGGCTTAAAGACTACTGTCAGAATGATTTTATATATATATATATATATATATATATATATAT
>JANJYP010230050.1:0-12115 GCA_024605115.1 Rastrelliger brachysoma | reverse complement strand
GGGGGGGGGGTGTCGGTGAGGAGGTGAAGAGGTGAAGAGGGGGTCCAAAAGGGTAGGTGGGAGTGGGGCGAGGGTTGCAAAACCTGAGAGAGGATGGAGATGGTGCAGAAGAAATCATACACACATAGCACAGAGCCATAGATATACTCTACCTCTCATGGGTGAAAGGGGGAAAAAACACACACACACACATACATACACTCCAGATTTAAAGTGCCTACGTGGCAATCGCATCATGGTCGTCACTTATCTATTATTCAGTAGTAAAGGGGAATGGAGTCGAACAGGCACTAAATAAAGAGTTGGAGCAGAGATGGTAAAGGCTGCAGACCTCGCAACCCAGAGAGCTGTGGAATATTAAGAGATCAATGAGAAAAATACTCAATACCACAAGAAAATATGGGGTTGCTGTCATTCTGAGCTATTTCCTCATACTGCAAAACACAGTTTAAGATGCTCTGATAAAAGTTTTCATACATTTTTATACTGACACAAAAGTAATTTTGCCTCTTTTAGCCCATTTTGTTTATTTCAGTTTGCAAACTTCACCCTCATTAACCTAATTTTTGGTGCCTTATTAGTGCACCCACTGTATATTCAGAATTAACCTTTGGAGGGTGATATGCTGCTTTATAACACCACTACAATACACTGTTCAAATACACAATAAGAATGATGCTTTATGATGGTTTGGTTAGGTTAGCTAGTGAACATGGTGGAGCACTAAGCAACTAAAGAACCAGACAACTTGGTTAAGAGTTGGCAGAGAGCAAAACATCTTAGCAACCTTTTAATAATGTTTTAGCTTCTTGTTTAGTTCCACTGCCTCTTTGAGCTCAAAGAAATTAAATCAATGTTTTGATGGTTATTTAGTTATTAAGAATATTTCTACAATAAGCTGTCTAAAGTCTAAAATGATGCATCCAAAACAGAAGTTTCAGCTTGTCTCTGCAAATACTGCCATCTCATTAAAATGCTCAAAACAGTAATTCTCTACTGACTGGACATGTGTGGAGGACAGATGAGCAAGGCAGTCTTATAAGGACTGCAAAAAACAGTATACTATTTCAGTTTCTATAGCTGTTTACTGAAATGTAGTTTATTGCGACCAGTTTACAACAGTATCATCAAAGAAAGGTGAAGGTCAGAGTTAAACACAGCTGTCAAAGTTGTCAAAGTAGACGATAACGAGGACAACACCCCTGTAAACCGTCGTTCAATATTTTTATTGTCATTGCGTTTCATCTTCTTCCTCTTCCAATGAAATACCAAACTTGTGTCACTATTTTGTCATTATCTATCTTTGTCCATGTTGACTGTTGACTGGAAGGGAAATCAAAGACGTCAGCAGCAATTTTACCAATGAAAATAAGTCTGAGTTGGAGAGAGTGTAGGAAACTACACAATGACCGAACCAGGCAGATTTTTCAAAATAATCGACACGTCACTTAGCCTGTTTGCCAACACATGGAGCAAGTTCGGACATCTTCACTGGGAACAACTGAGAAAAACTGCTGTTCACTCTTTCACATTGTGTCCAGTTAGGAAGAAAATGCAAAGCAGCCACTGAACTAAACTGAGACAGAAGGAGAGACAGACTGAAGGAAAGAGCGAGAGAACAAAGCCTTTAAGAATTAAAGCTGCTCCACTCTTGACCCCGGACTGCCTCAGAAGCATGAGATCCATATTTAAACACAACATTCACTGCAGTATATTCCCACTCCGCTCTGCCAGTTCACGCCATCACATGGCATAAATAAAGACGCCACTCAAGACTAAAGCGAGGGCAGGGTGCATAAACAAACACGCAAACGTTCAGAGGAGCGTTGGCTTGGCTTACGAAATCCACATGGATGGTTGCTGGTTGCAGTGCGGGTGTGTGCTGAAAGCTTGATCAAAGAGGCCATTATTGGAGACAATTGGACTCAAGTGCTGCTGCTCGCGAGCCCGGGCTCTGCCTCTCACCCTCACTAACCCCCCTACCCTTCCTCTTTCCAAGTCTCTCTTTTCTGTGCCTCTTCTCACCTGTCCTGCACAATCAGCCTCCGTATCTGGCAATCCGACGCTCACTTCTGGCCGTTTCTTTAACTATCACAGCTCTTTCAGGCTATACAATGAGCTTGTCAGAAAATGAGCATTCACCTTGTACACACACACACACACAGTTATATATACATAGCTAGATAAATGCATGAGCTGAGAATAAACAAGATGCGTATGTTCAGAGTAAAGATTACATGATACTGTCAATACACAGTGTACCCAAAGATGGATGCACATTCCAATGGAAGTCCAGCATTAATTGGTTTTGTTGTCTTGTGTTTTTTTTTTTTTAATCTTTTTTACCTTTATTGGACAGTTGGTGGCAGAGAGAGAAATAGGTATGTGGCGTGTGGTGTAACCTCTTGGCTGTGAGGGAGCTCTCTGACAAATGCTGTTTTGATCTCTCAAGAGGCCCCATAGTGACATTCAATCCTCTTCTCACACAAGCCAAAAGCAGATACTCGGCAGCTTAACCGGGCCTTATGCCAACATTGTATCTGCTAGGGTGAATTGCTACGGCTGACTTGTTAAATTGTATCAACATAATGCCATGGACCAGTCATCACCCCTACAAATCTATCTCCACCTATCTTAGATGTTATGTATGATGCTGTTAAATCAGGAAAGCTATAACAAACTCTCTCTTTTAGAGCACCCTTGAATCCTACTGTCAACACCACGCCACTTCAAGTGAGTTACATCAGCAGCCCGCTGTGTTGTCCAACTCCCATCACTGTACACCTGGTTCTGCTAATCTCACCAATACAGTAGCAGCTTACTGATAAGAGAAACCTTTCTTGAACTATTATAGGATTATGTATAGTATTATGTATTTTACCTTTGATTTCAGGCCACCACTAGTTTAGCTTAATTTCCATATGCAAATCAATTGGCTGACTTAAGAAACTTGCTAGAGGCATGTAATCATTAACATCGAGTGCGCACTTATTTTTTCAGTGTTTACCCTGTGCTGTGATGGTCTACTCTAATTAAACTAAGGGTTGCTGGTTTGCCACTCCGGCACAGGCCATATTTGAGCATATTTGAGATTTTTTTTTTTTTTAATCTTCCTGCTACCTTTGTGTCAACTGTGAGCCTTTTGTCTTCCTGGGTCAAAGAGGTTTGCCACTTTATAAAGCATAAGGTATAAATTATCACCTACCACTGGTGTTACACATATTTTGGGAAATTATGGTCAATAAGGCTCATTTAAAAGAAAGTGTACCTCATTTTTGAGTTAAAAAAGCAGAAATTATATATAAGATCAGGAGCACATGATCACACCTGTTGACCCGAGGACAACAGGAGAGTTAAGTTAGAAATAGAATTAGTATTTCCGTATCACTTTCAACACGTCTGAACCAAATGGCATCAGATAGGGCTGATGTCACCGTCTTCATGCAAACGTTTTACCCAACATCGCTGACATTACCCGTTTTTTTTAATGACAGTAATGAAACTGATAGTGTTGCTATTTTTAGATACCGCGGGATACTTTATAATCGTATTATTGCCCAACCCTATCGTAATATCACAAAAGTATTGTCTTTTCCTGGTTTTAAAAAGGCAATATTAAGTAAAATGTTGTTTTCTAAACTCACCACACTGTTCTATGTCTTCTGTCATCTGCATTTACTCACTTGTTCATTATATTCAAATTACTGATGATTATTTAATCAAAAATGTAACTGTGTAGATATTTTGTGAAAGCACCAATAGTCATGACTATAATACTGTTGTGATATAGAGATTGAGATATTCAGTCAAAAATATTGTGATATTTAATTTTATCGCGCAGCCATCAGATTTACTCCAAAGGCAGCACATAATATAACATGCAGAGAGCTAGAAATACACCTCGTCTACATTTACATTAATATCTCAATCACTACCTTTTATGCACAAGATTGGATTAATAAACTAGGACATTTTTAAAGAGTTGAAGAGACGTTCTCATTTCAGACTGGTCTATAAAAAACATTTTTCCCCTGACGGTGCGACCGGAGCAGACGACCATAAAAAAAAAAAACCTTGTAGAACCACAGTAATAAAGTGACCAACATGCCCTCTCTGTTCTTTCCATTTTCCATTCATGCCAACTGTTGAATAAATGAATATCCAGCCATGCTACACATACAGCGTGTGAGGGATAGGAATTAAATCAGTCCCGCCTTTACATTCACTCATTTAATGTTTGAACATGTGAGACTTTGTGTGGCAAGGAGCAGAACTCACACTGTAATTACATTAAATGATAATATTGATGTGAAAATGTGTGTGTGGATTCACTGAGAACCCCCCACCACCCCCCCCATGGTTATTAATTAAAAGTTCAACATCAAAAAATAAGTTTTGAAAATCCATCAGTGATGCAGCCTGTGTTCTTCCTCTCTATCATAACTTTTTAAACTCATCTCTCTCTCTTTATGTTCCCTCCCCTCTCTATCGTGAGTATTATATCTCTCCATAAATGTCCTGTTGTGTCTGAATAAAGCTGTAAGGCATATTAACATAAAAGTGTGAATTAAAAAAGGCTTTGTCAGGAATGTTACGTATTCTATGTGTAAAAAGGTTTCTGAATTTCAAGTGATGCGACATTACATTCACAATGACCAACATCAGTCTGTATTCCTTAACTGGGCGGTAAAACACAGTAGTATGGTTTTCAAAGTGGTTATCTGTGATGGGAAGCTTACATGATTGCAGGTGTAGAAATGCAATTATACTTTCCACAAAGAGCAAGGAAGAGAACTCTCACTATTAACATATAAGATGGAACCCTTGAACATATCTTTAACTCTAATCTTATTCAATGCTTAGCCATGTGACCAGAGGGAGCTGTAAATCTTATTGATGCTTGTTATTTAGTGGATGTCTCAAACCTATAAAAATGACATCTGTGCAACAATCGAGGGTGTAGAGAAAGAACTACAACATCCGGTGTTCATAGAGCTAGATCGCTGTACTGTTTTTCTTCTCCATGGGCTGGGACCGGCACAGGTTTCTGACACAGTTGACACAACGTTAGAATGGGTAAAGTGACAGAAACAGAGTTAAGTGATTCTTAGGGAATAGAACATGTGCAAGCAATTCAAAGTGGGGCTTCCACAACAAAAATGTTTTCCTTAACAGTATATAAATATGCACATTTTCAAAGCTGAAATCAGAGTTTTGATACTGCTGCATGATAAAGGATAATTAAATTTGTTGTGGATTCTATTTACTACTTAGTGAATCATCTAATGACTTTACATTACTTCATCATAAATTAAACAAGGCCCAGTAAAAATAATGAAAGCATAGTAGTTGTCTAGAGTAGATGACATCCTATTAACTAAAGACCAGAATACAACAATAGTGACATGTGCAAGCTGCAAACACACACACACACAGTACTCAGACAGTGATTGACAAACGGACCTACAACATCACCATGACAACTGAGGGCAGAAGTTTGGCATCTGTCTCTAGAGTGGCTGAGCTGTGAGTTTACCCAGGTAAGGCAGGCTTCATCTGGAGAGAGGCACTCTTCTCTCCTCTTCTCCTCTCCAGTCACTTTAAACCTTCACTCACTCTTACTCTCACTCACACACACACACACACACACACACACCTCTTTCTTTCCCCGTCATCTCACTTTTTTTTAACTCTTCTTCCTTCCTTTTCTCCCTGCATGAATATCATCTCCAACCTCCTCAGTCCTCCTCTCTCACCCCCCCACCCCCCCTTCTCTTTCTCCTGCAGCGCTCACCGTCCCTGACAAAGCCTTGAGCGGCTGCCAGCGGCCCCGGAGAGCCGCCTGACTTCCTGCTAAAAATAAGAGCCGAGAGAAGAATCGCGGAGAGCTGCCACACCGAGCGAGAGAGAGATTTGTTGAATGTGGAATGAGAGGTGTGGAGGGGGCAGGGGGGGAGAGGGGGAAAATCTGAATGGAAAAAGACAGAAAAGGGACAAACTCTAAATAGGAGTGTGAGAAAAGAGGAAGATGTAGATAGAAAAGAGTGAAGTAGAGACTCCAGTAGAGGAAGGATGAAAGAACAGGAGAAAAATTTGGGAGCAGATGGCGTTACCTGACCGAGGCTCAGTTTGCACAGAGACTCCTCCGAAATGAATACGCTAAAACCTGATCTCCTTGTAAATCTGCTCTGCACACACTAAACAGCAGGAGTTACATTCATCTTCAGAATGAGACAGTGTGTGCGCATATGTATGTGTGTGTGTGTGTGTGTGTGTGTGTGTGTGTGTCTCAGAAAGAGGGGGAAATGAAAGACAGAGAAAGAATAGGGGGCCAGATTATAAATATTTATACAAGCAGGCGAGAAGGAAGAGGAAGAAGATGGCAGGGTTGCAGGAGGGGAGGAGGAGGAAATAACGGCGGAGGAGAGAGGAGGAGAGGAGGAAGGGGATGGAGAGAGGAGAGACTGACTTCAGAGGCAGCAGCAGGCGCGTTTGGCTCGGTTTATCTTTTCTTTTCCCCGTCTCTCCCGTTGCCTCTTTCGCTGCTGGAGTGCGGGCTAGCGGATTTGCAGCTCGCGCTCCCTGCAGTTCGCGTGTATGTGTGTGTGCGCGCGCCTGTGTGTGTGTGTGTAAGAGGGAGCAAGAGAGAAGGAGAAAGAGAGAGAGAAAAGAGGAGGGGAAGGACAAGTTCTCCCCCCTCCTTATCTCACTCCACACTCCGTTCCCCTCCCTTAGTGAAAGAGAAAACACACAAAAAGGCCCTGTACACCCGCTAACAGGCTTATGCCATTCCTGGGGAGGGTTTGTGCCGGTGTTGATGATGAAGATAACAATGACGATGATGGCAATGATAAAATAAAAAGTCGAACCGCTCTGCTCGGGCCCCATCGTTGATTCACCAAATCAACAGTTTCTTTTCTGCGGCTGGGCTCGGCACGAGGTCACCCCGTTGCGGTTTCTAACGGATATCACGTAGAGATGATAAGGCTTACACTTGCTCCTGACTCGGTGCGAGAGATAAGATGCTTCCAGTGGAGACTGCTAATGTAAAAAAAAAAAAAAGAAGAAGAAGAAAAAAAAAAGGTGGGTTGGTGAAGCTTTCGCACTTTTGTTTGAGGGAAGGGAGCGACTTGAAAAATGGCACCGCAAAGAAATCTCTTCTCGACACTACATAACCTGCTCTTCATGGTTTTTCAATGGAGAATTATGTGCTGCTCTTAATTACTGATTTATATGAGTCCTGAGCTTTTGTTTGGTCTGTATTTTTTATTTCTTCTAGATGTTTGGCATTAGTAGGACCTGATAAGTACAAAACATTGTAGAAGAATTGTCTTTGAACAGGAAGTAGTTTTTGAAATCCGTAATGTCTTCATATGGGGACAATGGGTTTATTCTACTGTATAAGATATAAAGTCCCAACATCCTCAAACAATTACTTGCTGTTCAGCCTATCAAACTACATTAAATTATCAGGCATAAATAAACAAGTTCAACCAGAAGGTTTTGCACCTGGTCTACTTTTATCCAACTGAAATGACCAAGACACCCACAGTCTGGTTTTTACACTGTACTGTGCTAGAGCTCGGCAATATGGTAAAAAAAATTCATATTACGGTATAGTTTGAACCATAGACAGTAACGCTATATATTGCAGTATATACTTTGGTATGTAAACTTCAACCGTTTCTGAATGGGTACCATATGCCCATAGCAAAGGCATTCTAGCATTCTAGTGTCACACTGCATTAACAGTCTCACACACACATGCTCACTCTGTCTCACGCACACACTACAGGATCAATCACATACATGCTCACTCTCTAATGCGTACTCTTGCTTGCTCCAGAATCCAGGAGATTGAATCTCATTTGCGGGTGTCAGGTAGTGGCTATCAATATATATATATCAATATGTGAGACAAAACTTCCGGGACGGTTGGGATGTCTCACTATCAACATTGCACTGGTCTTTTTAACGAGTTCCTTCACGCATTTGACGCAATTTGGTGATGTCATAACAGATCACGATAGGCCATTATAATCAAGATCTCTACCATTGACCAAATTTATACTCCCCACCCCCTATGTTGTGCTACCATTATATCAAGTGTAAGGTCCAGCAAACCCAAAAAGTAACGTCCCCGTACACATGCAGCTGGACACTGCAGTGGTAAAGCCACTAACACCATATAAATAAAACAAAAATAAAATATATTGATAACGTTTTCCTCAACATTCCAAATCAACATTTAAAACACTAATTATTAATTACAATGCTCTGCAAGATAATAAATCACCCCAATGCAACACAAAGCTCAAGAAAAAAGTGTAATTAACTCCAAAAGGATACAAAGGAAGGGAAAGAGGAGCAAAATAAAGGAAAAAGCCAATTACCTCTACAAGAATTACTATATTTTCTATTAATCACCTGTGCTTCTTTTATAAATAATTAAGAATCTGATACTTCTAAAGGAAAATTTGATATGCAGGTATTTTTACAACTCCAGATGTCCTTTCACTACCACTCACGACTGCAAACTCTAGAGGAAGAATTTCATTATTTCATTGTGCTGGAGTGAGCTCAATCTGTTTAAGTAATATACATTTACTTAACAGGAATAAAAGTTTAAATTCAGTTTTCGTTGGGTTTAATGTCCCCCTCTTTAACATAAAGGGATGGATGAGCATTTGTATTCTGATGGAAGATTAAATTAATTTCCACGGAGATGCTGTCCCAAAAAAGATTTAATTATAGAGAACAACAAAAACAATGTATATAGGAGCAGTGTGTAACTTAGTTTGTGCATAATGGACAAACCTGGGGATTGAGTTTGTTTAATACTGATGTAAAGTGGAGCCTGTGAAAAATCTTTTAGCTGTGCTTCACACAGTTGATTACAGATAACAGAGTTTATGGCTTTATTCCAATCATCCTCATTTCAATTAAATACATAAAAGTCTGTTTTCTGTGCTGATAGTTTCTGTGGAAAGGGAACACAGCTTTTTAGAAGACTCACAAAGTGCTTTATATTTTTTTATATTGAGAATGCACTTTGTATAAATCTGGAAATTTGGTCGTTATAAAACTTCAAATTCATGAAGTGGTGTCCAGCGAATGACGCAGGCTTCATAAATAACTGGAGGACTTTCTGGGGAAGACCTGGTGTGTTTAGGAGAGAGACAACAAATGTCCCACTTTGGAAGGAGCGGTTCACACATCTAGAAATACGGTGGAGTTTATAAGTAGACCAAAACCATGACAACCCAGAGCTGAGACCAGAAGGCAGAGCTGCAGTCCTACACACTTCTCTGTGCTTCTATTAGAGCAGTTACCCGCCCAAAAGCTCACAGACACTAGGCACAGGCCGGTTACTGGTTTCAAGGTATACTACGGTGTGAAAAAAAGTCACGGTTTCAAAACCACTTTGCCGTCATACCGTTCCTGTGGTATGAGTGGGTTTTTTTTAATGCAACGTCTCACCAGAGAGAAAGTGGAGGTCTCTCAAGTCATAGGCAGCTGCAGCATAAAGAAACCCTCCCACCACACACCTCTGGTTGCTGTTACAAGCAGACAGCTCTGCAGGCTGAGACCCGAAAACTTTTCCCTCCATCTAAAATAATAATAGTTGGCTGCAGGGCTACCAACTCTCTCACAATGAGTCTTTACAAGCTCTCATGCCACACCTCCTATTCCTCACACTGAAAAAAGAAGTTTATCCTGCACCCCCACCCTGCATTTTAGAGACCATGATATTTTTGTCTAAGGTTATCATACCGTCAGAATCTCAAAGCGGCCCGTGCCTAACAGACACTGTGTGACTAAAATCTCTAAAAACTGAGATCTAAAAATCTAATAAAAAATTAACACCACTGCAATACGACAGCAACATAGGAGAATGTAATATGGACTCCTAGTCATCTAAAGCTGTATTATTAAGTGATCTTATCTAAAATGTTTATTTTGTCTTACTGAAACCACTTAATGGCCTCTTAATTACAGCAGACAGAGGACTTGCCTCTGTCTTGTCTTCATAGTTTTCAGTGCTACATTTGATACCACTGACCACTGCAACCTATGACAGACACCAGAATATTTAATCAGAATTAAAGAACCTGCATTAAGCCGCTTTAAATCCTATTTATAGGATTGATTTCAGTTTAACAATGAATCCTCCATGCACACAAAAGTTCCACAAGGTAATACCAGTACTATTCACTTTAAATAAGCTCTGTCAACCCAAGCCCTGAAGCAGATAAACAGAACTATTTTCTTGTGATCCATCATTTAACCTTAATGAATTCATTCTATCACTAATTAAACATGGTGTCCTCAATATCACCATTACCAAAGCTGCACAGGTTTGACAAAAACACATTTATGTTCAGGCCCACTAAATATTTTCTTACATATTGCCATAATAAGTACTTTTTGCAAATTATTCATGAGTGAGGCGCACCTGTTGAAGTGATGAACCCACACGAAGTTATCAACTGAGCAACTTTGCAATTAGCAGAGATCAGATCTATGCAGTGTCTTTCTACAAGCGTTTTAACCTCTTTCAGCTTATTGTAGTTGTTCACTCTGGAGCTGGGAGCTGTTGTTAGCAAAAAGACAGCTAGACGCTTCCTGCCCAGCCCCAAACAGCACACAAACAAAGACAGCAACTATCTGGATGTTTAGCAGAGCTACGTAGTTCCCCCAGGAGATGATACACAGACCAAAACGTTAAAGTTAAAATCCATAGGACTGTAGATCTGCATGACTTGGAGTGGCAACCAGTGTTATTATAGTTAACTAAAGCTAAGACTGAAACATAAACTAGTGTGAAAAGGGTTAGGGTTAGTTTCTTAAAAATGTTGGTTTCTTAAAAATGTTTTAAGAAACTACAATGAACAATGCAAAACTAACTAAAACTTAACTTAATTGCAGTCAAAATCAGCTTTGACTGTTACTGTGTCCTCTTCAGTTTGACTTCTTGAGATAATGGGTTACTACCAGTAACTGGCAACATAGCGGATGCCAGCTAGCACATAACACACAAGATGATGTTTGATGTGAAATTTATGACTTTCTAGAAAGTAGTAGTAGTTCTAGGCAGAAAATGTCCACCACTTGTTAGCTACTAAGTGGCTACTGAAGTCATACTGAAATGTGAATAAAAATAAAAACCAATGAAAATTTCAAAACATTTTTTTTGATAATATAATTTCAATTTGCTATTTTAATTTTATATATATAGCACCAAGTTTTCTCAAGCAGGTCTAGTCTGTACTCTTTAATTTAATTCAAAGAGACTCAACATTCCTCCATGAGCAGCGCTTGGCGACAGCGGTGAGGAAAAACTAACCTTTAATAGACCTATAATAAGTTTCTCCAAAATGTCTCAGATGGATTTTTACACAAGCACTGGATGTTGTTTTCTGCATTAAGTTAAGTGCTTCAGGAATCAACTCCTACCACCTCTTCAGCCTCATCCACTATTAGCACTCTATTGTTCATGAACTGCTATTGTTTATTTTTAATATGCTGAACATTGCTGGAAAAAAAGGAAAAAAGATACTTTCATGGATTATCATAGAGGTTGACAGCAATGTGAAGCGAAGCTTCCCTGATTGATCTAATAATAGCATCATAACTCCAGACAAAGGTTGTGAAAGAGGGGTTTGATGAAATGACATTCATAATAGAGAGCATGTACTCTGTCCTGAGGATGAACTTCACTGCCTGCTTTGTGTCAGCGATTTGTTTCTGCTGTTGCTGTCAATGTTCAGCTACACAGATATGAACCTGCAGTCTCTCTGTCAGTAACACAAACCAGACTCACTAAACACTTAGAAGACCCTACTGTCATCTTATCATCTTTTCTTTTTTTTTTCTTTTTTTTTGTTTCGCGTGTTGACCACAAATGTGCATAAACTTCCTTCACATCACTGTGATCTGTTTCCCAAAGCGTGGCGTGAGTCTCTGTTTGAATTCGTTTTCTTCTTTTGGGGGTTTCAGTTCACTCCTGTAGCCTGTGAACTTCACTATGCGCAGACTTCCTGTCTGTCACTATGAACATTCAGTCTTTTTTTCCTTTCTTTTTTTTTTGCTAAAGTTATCAGTGTGTGGTGAT
>JANJYP010230003.1:0-11956 GCA_024605115.1 Rastrelliger brachysoma | reverse complement strand
TTTTTTTTATTTAAGAAGGTGTTGCTATGGTGACAGCTCGACCTTGAAAGAAAGTCACAGACGTTTTCCGGTTAATGCCTGTAAACAATTAAACAATGCAATCTGACAAAAACCAATTATCTAAAGTGCAAGGAAAAGAGCTGAAATGTTGGTGCCTCACTGTTTTTAAAAGCAAAAGAAAATCTAACTTGGCGGTAAGGTTTCATATCTCAAATTGTCTAAAATGTTGATAACCGATACTATAAGATGTGTTAGCTTGTTCAAGTTTGATCCAACATTATTTTATTATTTGTAGCTGCAGGTATTAGGATTCAGAACATCATTTCTAACAGTTTAATCTGAGACTTCCTCTTGTCAACAAAGTCTACAATTATATTTTCGGGATATCTGTACCTTTGCTGATAAGTGATACAAATCCAAGCAAAGAGCTTCAGAGGCCTGTGCTGCTTCAGGCTCGGCTGCCGTATCGCGCATATCTATGAACGTGTATTCAAATTTATTCAGCTCTATAAATCATGTCTTCTTTGCATAGTTGCGATGTGACAAGCATGCAAATCCAAATTAGCTCAGCCTTTCCTTTTTATTCCTTCATTAGTAGTATTAACATATGATAAGAAATATGCACAATGATGAGCTGATGTGATTAGTAGCAACTAATGGTTTTCTTTTCATTATTGATTAATCTGTCAGGTTTCTTTGATCAATTGAATCCGATCATCTATTCCCTACAGTAGATAAGGGATTAATTCATAATTAGAAGGTCACTTACAAATTTTTGGATGAATTCTATCTGGAGGTAATAGGGACATAAGTATCTCTCTGCTACAGAAAGTGAAATTTATATCAATAAAAATCTAATGAAGATTTAGAGGACTGATAATTATTCATGTGAAACTTCTCTTTCGACACAATCATAGGTGTGAAGACAAGTAAGAGTTGCAGTACAGAGTGTGTCCAAAAGTATCTGATGATGAATTAATTTCACAAAGTTTCAAACATTGATTGATGTGCTAATTTATACCCTCTCGTATCATGTGGTGAGAGAGCTTTCCAGAAACACCTATCTTAACCTCTGCTGTCTTCTTTCACTCACCAGTACTCACATCATAACTGACATGGGAAACAGTGGGAGTCTGAGCCATTTCTCAGATGTGACACAACGGGAGGACAAACTTCACAGTACAAACCAATACCCACATGCAAACACTGTCACCTACCTGCAGTAGATGAGAAGATGTTAATTACAACTTTTTCTTTTTTTTTGGCTCTGCTGCATATTTACGGTCTTCAGGGATGCAGTTTGAGGCATAACACTGGAAAAAAAAAAAAGAGTTCATTGCTTTCAGACATTTTCACCTGTGTCAGAAACATTGAAACAGAAGCCAGATAAGTAAAATTTAAAAATATTATGACTCTTGAAATTGAGGAAAACATGTTATGACTGGTAAAATTCTTGAATACGACATTTTTTTTCCTAATTAACTAACTATCAAAATCACTTATTATACAGAATAGCCACTTTTGCACAATGGCTTATATTCTATTATTTGACAACTATTACCAATGCTGAAATAATAAGCATTTGAATATTTTGGCTGGCTGAGTCAGAGTTTATTTTATCTACTTTATATAAACTCTATTGAATTAACAAATATTGTCTGCACTGTATGCAGTCGGTAGCTTATTCCTCTGTGCTACAGGGCTCAATTGTTGCCTATTAAGAAGACGTAAATGAGCCGCATCATTGCATTCAACCGAATTGTTGACAATAAGCAAAACACTGAATCTTATCCTCATAAATGTGCTTTCACTGCAGGCTGTAAACCAACATTTCAAGTAATTTAAGCTGGAGAGTGAGATCATTACCTAAACTACACTGTACCGATGTCATTATCTTTTCTTTTTTTTTTTTTGCTATAGAAAAAGCTTGTGTTTTAAAATTAACTCAGCTTGCTTTCCATAAGACTGACAATTGCCTCTGAGTATAATACCTATCCTGTTATCATTAGTTGATTTTAACTGTGAGGAAATACAATACAAATAATGCAACATGCCTTTAATAAATTGAATTACATTTCTATATATCTTTTAGACTCAAATTTAGGTTTCAACCTATCATCTGTCAAAGGAAAACATCTCATACCTGTGCTCATGCATGTTAATGGAGATCAAATAGACACATGCTGTATGGTGGTGAGTAAGTATTTTAACGCCCTCTACTGGTAAATATAGGATAAAACGTTTTCAGATGACAGCTGGTTTTATAGTCTGTCCTAACATTTAAAACTATCATGATTGAATTATTAACCCTTCACCACTGTAACATTGAATCCATAGTTTATCCTTCTGTGATGCAAATGTTTGTAACAAGGATTATAGTCTCTGACAGAAAAATATACCAGACCTAGAAATGATATATCTCCTGTAGCATGAAACATGAAAATCTGTCATTGCCATATTAGCATTACACAATATATGCAACAACATAGATACTCACTACATGACATTTCCATTCACATGTTTGCTATATACTAAAAGGATAGGATCATTTTTCAAGAATAAACAGGTTGGTATAGTTAAAGTATTGCAGTAAAAGTAGTGGTGTGGTCCCTCTGACTGATGTATTATGTAAGTATAGCATTAGATTATGAATGCTGAATACTGAGTACCAATTCTGAGTTGGGGCGGGCCCCTGCAATAGGTCATCAGATAAATCTGAGGGGTTGTGAGAGGATTAAAAGCAGAGGAAAGAAGAAAATAACAAAGCTCTGATACACAAATCTGTTTTCAGTTTTTGGATTTTTTTTTTTTTTTTTTGGTCTTTGATTTTTACTGAAATATTGGATCAGTTTAGCATTTATTGAAATGAAACCATGTGCAAAGTTTAGATGGAATATCAATATTTGGTGGAGCTGTTAACAACTCATAGACATCAGGAATGTGACCCAGACTACACACAGACGTACTTTTCGTTAGACTTCAAAAGACAAAAAGGTTGGAAATTCCTGGTTTCATCTTTAACAATGTGTTATATTTTAAAAGCTTGTTATATTGTGTCAAAACTTCATCTGAATAGCAGTTAATGCAATCTGGGGAGTAGAAAACAATATTTACCTTTGAAAAGCAGTGGAGTGGAAGTATGAAGTTGTATCAGGTGGAAAAACTCAAGAATAGTAGAAGACATCCAAAGTGTAATTAAGTATAGTACATGAGTAACTGTAATTACTTTCCACCACAGATTAACATTTCAGTGGTTTAACCACAAAAGGAAAACAAGTAGTAAAACGCTACCTTACTTGGAACAATGTTTGTTTTCTTGTTTTTGATACCACTCCAATCACTCTGCCAGGCTGTCTCATAATCATATGAGACATTTTGACTTGTCAACAGCAGGAAATGCACAAGTGTTGCTAATAAAGTTAATGGTGGCTTTGGAAACCACAAAACATTGCGATAGTAGTGTGCTAACATCAACATGCATAACACCAGTACCCTAAAACTGAGGTAGATGGGCCTATATTTTATTATCACAAGTGTTTTACCTACATGTCAAAACATCTCCCGCGTAAAAAGGCCTGTCAAAGGAGAAATCAACGTGCCATTAGCCTGCAATTACCATTCGTGGCCACAGAGGCCGCTGTTGATCTAAAGGGTAGATTCACAATTTTTCAAGACTGTCAAACAGAGAGTCAGGTGAACACATAAGTCAGTCACATAAACATTGAAACAGCAGTATGAATTTTGACTCCATGACTGAATTGTAAGTGTATTATGAAGGGATATGACCTTGGAAATACTGCAAAAAAAAAAAAGCTTTCAACTTGATGGGACTTTACTTCTCATGCCATTTTTCCTCCATGACAACTTGGCATATTCCATCATGTGATAAAGACCATGAGATCTGGTGGAAAACTAGCAGTCTGACTGTTATTTAAACTGGTGTGTCAAAGTGAAACATCCTTTCTGAAAACAACTCAATGACATTTGGTTGGTTCGCTACTGAACTGATAAAAAAAAATGTCCTTGTTCAGAAACACACATTATGAAAAAAAATGTTTCTTTTTCAGAAGGATTCAAGGCCAGTCAGATGAAGAAGGCGTGTACATGTTTCCCTTACAGAATACAAAGGCTTTTTATTCTGTGGGAAAACAGGTGTGTGATATGTGTGAGATGTGGCTGTTGTGATGAAGTCAAGGCATGGAGGACACTAATTAACTCTTTTGCCAGGGCTGCAGGCTATAGATGAATGTTTTCAGCCATAGCTAATGCAAACACAAACAACATGATTGCTATGTATTTCTATGATGAAACATTTCTGTATGTTTTCCTTAAGTTCAACATAATCTTTTCAGCACCTGATATACCAGTGGTTGATTTCATGAACTCTATCTTCAAACTATACATTAATATAACTATACATTAATTTGCATACGTGCAGCTGTACCTTCTATAATTCTCTTTCACATTTCTTAACCAATTCCACTTTTGAAGGTTATTCTTACTGTGTTTTTTTTCTAAACACTTTATACCATACTGTTCTATGTGTTATATACCATTTTGAATTATACACACTGAAATCTTAAAGATATTCCATACATTGATATTAGACAGGATTAAAGATTCTCATTTTGTAAAATTTCTGTATGACATACTGGTCAATGTTTAATGGTGTTTTGTTTATAACTCACATACTGAATACTTCCACAGATCTCTCACTGCTGCTCTTTTCAGTTATTTCATGAAGCACACGCAAAGGGCATGCAGAATACCTGCATGCCCATCGTGTATAGCTCAATCTCTGTAGTTGCAGCAAAGAAAAAAAAAACAGTCGACCTCAGGCACAGCCTTAACTGAATCAAATATCACAAGATTGAGACAGTGTGCATTGCAATGAATGTAAAAAGCATGTTTAGCCTCTGCTTTGATCCTCGCTGCAACCCCACTACACCTCCCTGAGATCACTGCTGCCCCGCCATAACCTTGACCTATGAGATTTGACTTGTGTTCAAGTTTCCAGACACTGTATGGAAAATAAATTACAATTAATTAAGCACTCTTTTTTCCCCTATACACCAGTGGGGAGGCTATGCAGTGGGGGCAATCAAATTTGAGTGGTGTGCCACCCCCAGCCAATCCTGGTGGCCACGCTGTTGCAGATACTGTAACATCCCAGTCGTCAAGGCCATTCTTTGTTATCTTGCCTTTATGTGTTGGCAACAAAATATGTTTGCCTGCAGACTTTGCTCAGACTCAGATAGCTGCAGACCCAAACAGAAGGAGAGAATCAATTGTTTGAGCTAATTGGAATTCGTTATTTGTACAAAGTCTGTATTTTTCTAGACCAATATCAAAAGACTTTCCAGGTTGTCTTACTCTATACAGTCATGGTGTCCTGTGTTTTTTTAATCCTGGGCCCCTTGTGGATCCACAGTCTGACACAAGCATGCTGTGGAGAGGAGCTATCCAGGGAAGCCGTGTTGTCCCGGTTCAAAGATCGGGTTCTGGAGGGTTTGGGGTTGATGGAGCCACCAGTGGACCCAGTGCAGGGTCCTCACAGGGACAAGACATGGACAGAAGAACGGCTTGCATCCCAGAAGACCTTTAGGATTCGCAGGACAACACAGGTCAACCATGAAACCAATACAAACCAGGAATCAACTCAAATTATTCTCTTCCCTAGTTCTGGTGAGAAATTGTTTTTAACCTTAATATCACCTCTAAATCTGTTTATTCTGTTTTATCTATTTAAAGGCTTTCATTTCTAAACACTACTTATCCATTTTGCACCCTTCATTTCAAGTCAGTGTTCCACAAAGAGAAATGATTTTGTCCTCTAATTAGAATGGTTAGGTATTTAGGGATTTTTTTTTTAAAGCACCTGATAATACGACATTATACAAACCCAACTTTTACTATTATAGCAAAATAAAAGAGGATGTATTTACATTCCAATAAAGCTCAGTCTTATCACAGTTTCTTTGTACAATAACTCCACAGTAAAGCTCATCTTTTCATGTGAAAATAAATCTCAGCCTTTTCAAATCACTGAACCATGTTAGTGTCTGCTAAGTGGCTGTTTATTCATTATTTCCTAACAATAACGCCTTATTAACCATGTTCTTTGGAGAGTTGGCGTAGGCTTTAGATTGAATGCTAAAATTAGAATAAAACAATTTATAGAGAGCAGCGGAGTTGCTTAGTGATTAGAAGAGTTTTGCTTGAAGAGGAACAATTTGACCTAGAAGTGACACACATGAGAAGTCAGTGAAGAATCTAATATTACAATCATATCTGAAAGTATTTGTTTTCTACAAAGTACACGACAAGACCGAAGGTACTTCCTCGAAATGTTTGTCATTTTGTATTCTTTCTTCCTTGAACTTGTTGCAATGTAATACTTGGAAAAAAATGCACTTTCTCAAAGCATGATAAAAGTCTCAAACAAATCAGACCCAATAGCAGGACTTGTTTATAATTTAGTTTACAGTATAAGAAATTGAGTAGGAAAGTATCTTTTGTGCTTTTGCAGCACATGGAAATAATGGGAAATTTAAAGCCACAATGTGCAGATTTGTTCCGTGATTATGCAGCTTTCAAATTATTCTGGTGATATAACTTTTTTGTTTATAGAAAATTGAGAATTCCAGTAAACATTTGCACAGTCGTTTGGTTGATCTGAACCCAACAGTCTCAGATGGGCCAATAATAACAGAATAAACTTCTTTGACTGTTCTCTGATCTTTTGGCAGAATCATCCTGTGCCAGATCTGACTCAGCTCCTGAAGAAACCACCAGCAGCCACTTCACTTATTATTTCCAGCCATCCATGAACAACCAGGAGACCCTGGTCACATCTGCCCAATTTTGGTTCTATGCGGGCGAAGGAGCCACAGCCAACTCCTCTGCCCAGCTGTTCATCCTCACCTCAGCTCAGCAGTTTCTCCAGGCAGCAGAGGCTCCATCAGAGAGAAGCTTAGATGGATGGACCACCTACAGCTTGGATCAGAACTTGCTGGCATCTGTGTCTGAAGGCCCTTTCCTGCTCCAGGTCCGATGTGCCTCCTGCCAGTGTGATGTTGATGAACCAGACAAGATACCCTTCCTTCATCTCCATGCTCAGTTTCGTAGTTCTGTCCGTTCACCGCGCCATGCAGCAGTAACCATACCCTGGTCTCCATCGGCCATCGACATGTTCCAGCGCCCTTCTGCAGAGAGACCACAGCACAGCGACTGCCACCGAGCAGAGATTGAAATCAGCTTTGAGGATCTGGGCTGGGACTACTGGATCGTCCAACCCAAAGTGCTGACTTTCTACTACTGTCATGGGAACTGCTCGGCCTGGGATCGAACAACCGCCATGCTGGGGATCACACAGTGTTGTGCTCCAGTCCCAGGAACCATGAAGTCCCTGAGGATCATTACAACTTCTGATGGAGGGTACTCATATAAGTATGAGACCTTGCCCAACATTATACCTGAAGAGTGTACTTGCTTCTGAATCTGAGCATTAAAGCTTATTGGGTTTGCCAAAATTACATACCAATGTTATACAGTATTTGTTCTGCTTAGATATTTGTTATATTTGTGTTGTAGCAAACTGTTTTATTCTAGATGGACACTCAGTTTTCTGGGTTGTTCACAAAGCTGTAATACCATTCACAGTTTGTTTTAATTTTTCTTAATACTCATTTTCATTTAGCCAGTGATTTATCTTGCAAACATATTACTGAAATTCTTATCAAGTTGGTGTTTATTAAGTAAAGCAGTATTTTATTGCATTGCCTTAGTTGTGTTACCTATAGAGGGCAGCGTAGGCCTACTTTTTTACTGCTCAACATCTTCACATAGTCTTGACTTTTCTTGGTGTTGACAGATGATGTAAGGTATTAAGANAGAGGGCAGCGTAGGCCTACTTTTTTACTGCTCAACATCTTCACAGTCTTGACTTTTCTTGGTGTTGACAGATGATGTAAGGTATTAAGGCATCTGATTCAAATTTCAATAACCATGTACATATTAGACATCTCTGTTCAACACAACAGGCTGACCCCTGATTAAGTGTTTTAGTTCCTAATTCATAAATCATTCACCCTAATTTGACTTNATTTCAATAACCATGTACATATTAGACATCTCTGTTCAACACGACAGGCTGACCCCTGATTAAGTGTTTTAGTTCCTAATTCATAAATCATTCTCCCTAATTTGACTTTGTTTTATGATTTGTCAGATATCAATTCACTGAGGAACATCAGTGGCTTTGTATAGCAGCAACTTAAGCACTGAAATAAAGTCCAAAGACCAAAAACTTCTCATTCAAATATATTTATTTACTCTGAAGACAAAATAATCTCTACAGTTACAAATACTACAAAACTTGCAATAGAAAAAAAAAAAAAAAAAGTATAAACCATTGAAGTACCATATTCAAAACAGAATGTCGTACCTAACAAGAAGTAGCAAAAATGTAAGTGAGATGATTACAAGAATACAGCATCAAACAGCTCTCTGGCAATCTAAGGTTTCCAGCCAGAGACTGTAAAACCAACCAACAGGCTCTAAGAAAGTATGAACTGAGTATGAATATTGAAGCTACTGATCAAAGACTCAAAATGAAGTGAAGATTACGTCTGTTTACATGGCACCAGGTTCTGTCTTCGATGGCCAACTGTCATCAGTTCCTCAGCTGTTTTTTTTTTTTTTTTCCTCCCGTCCTTGTCCAGGATGTATGAAAGCATCCATGTTTGAGCACAGAGGAGGCGAAGTGCATGTCAAGGATGGAAAATATGTCTCACCGAAGAAGAATGTAAATTTAAAAAGACAAGGGTGGAATTTCATTGTTGACAGTAGCCCAGAAGGCAGATGTTTCCAGCTGGTTAGCAAAACCCACAAAAAGAGAAATTATTTTTGAACTTTCTGCAATGACTAACATTGTGTATTATTTTTTATAGCACACACTTCAGGGAAGAGGAGGATGTCCTAGCATCCGAGTGCCCAAATCTCAGTCTTGTGAAATAGGTGGGGATGCCAACAATTCCCTCTAGACAAAAAAAAAGTATCTAATCTAAACCTTTGGTCAATACAAAGTAAAACATACTGGTAAAATAAGTGGAATATTTTAAATTGATTGTACAAAAAATGATTCTTGGAAATTCCTTGAAGCATTTCCTGTTGATAAAGAATTCAAGCATTTCCCAGGTAAACATTTTGGCCGATTGGAGTATAGTACAGGCTTCAAAACTCTGTCAAACATTTCTGAAACAAGTGTGGCTTCTGGTTCATAAACATCAATAATCTCCAACATCAAATCTGTTTAAATTAAACATGAAAAATGACTCATTGAGCGCAGGTTAAGCCGCCCTTGTTGCGAATAATGCTGCTGCTGCACACGCTCCAGAAATGACATAACCCAGGGCTGTGTTGTTTCAGATTCTCTCTGAGGCCAACAAGCCCCGACAAAGTGAGTCGTTAACATTCGACGACATTTTATAAAAAAGAGAACCCCTTCTTTTGTGAGGAGGACAAAAACAGTATGCTCGGTAAGAGGAGTTTAAAGCTCACAATAATCCTTACAAGGTCTGAAATGGATGAAGATTACTGCATGGCCACAAAACACAGAGTGGCTGAAAGAACAGGGTGTAGACAAGGTTTTAGCCGAAGGCACAGTCGAGGTTTGGACGTAGGTCAGCAAGCAGAAACTCGAGATGTGACAGGCTTTCAAGTTTAGAGTCGTGGAGATGAACCATTTGTCTCAACAGCTTGGTCAGCATTTTTTTTTCTCTTTTTCAGACTGACCCCTAATACTGAAAGGCACATTTCTCTCATCCACAAACAAACACGCATACATACAAACAAACAAACAAACAAACAAACACACACACTTTGGTCTCCCTCAGTGGTCTGACTGCATTCCCATATGTGCTTCCCCCATGTGTTTAAGGCCAGTAGGAATGGAAGGACAGACGTTTGAGGCAGGAAGCACGCTCAGGCATGTATTCCTAGGAGAGGAAGAACAGACAAAACAGAGAAGCACTGAGGTTGTTTGTTGTGCTGACTTCATGCTTCACTGACAGAAAAAAGAAAAAAAATCATGACAGACGTTAGGAAACCTTCACAACAGAGCTGAAACAATATGCTGATATAAAACTAATGATTTGATTTTCTCTTCTTTTGTTGTCATTTTGCAGTGATATAGTAAATACCACAACATTAAATTGTCACTTAAGAGGAAGGTATTAGGGGGTTGTTTGGCTGTTGATGAATGGCAATCAATAACAATGTGCTAGATGGAGCTGGTACTGTATAAGACTGTTGAAATACCTTTTTCGCTCGCCTCTCCTTGCTTTTCCTGGGCAAAGTTGAGGCGGTTCTGCTCTGCGGCCGTCTGTGCAGCTGTGTTGACCTCTGGGCTGCTGCTTCGTGAAGGACTTCCTTCGTCTCCCTGGTAAGCCAGGTCCAGGTGCTGCTGGGCCAGCTTCAGGTGCCTCCTCAACCTCTCCAGGTCCCGGGTCGAATGCCCCTCATCCCCAAAACTTTCCCTCCCGGAATCACCCAATGGCAAGTCCCTTATCTCCCCTTTCAGCTTCTCCTTCTTCATGGTGGCGTGGTATCCTGGCGGGGCTGTAGGGATAGAACGTGAGGAGGACGGTGGAGGAGGACGTGGCCTGAGAGTGGCTCGCCTGCGAAAGGTATCTCGGATGCCGCCAATCCCCAAATGGAGTATCTCTAGGATGGTGAGGAGCAGGCACAGGAAAGACACAACGTACATGACCAGCAGGAAGATGGTTTTCTCTGTGGGCCTGGACACAAAACAGTCCACTGTGTGTGGGCACGGTGAACGAGTACACACGTAGGAGGGTATGACCTCAAAGCCATAGAGGATGTACTGGCCGAAAAGGAAGGCGACCTCAAAGGCAGAGCGCCACAGCAGCTGGCACGCGTAGACTTTCATCAGGCCGTCTCGCAGAATCCGCCGACGGCCATCATGCTTTTTCTCTGAAGCTTAAAACAAAAAACAGATATAGTAGTTAGACTCTAATTTGGGTCAAAAGGGGGTAAGACCTTCACTGCACTGAGCTGCTTTTTGATTCATACTTTTGTCTGCTTTGTCTGGCTTGTCTGGCTCAATCTCTTCAGCGATCATGGGGTCTTCTTCTCCGTTGTCCTCTGCTTCCTCGTAGTCCCGAACTGCTCCACGGTTGACGATGGGCATCCTCTTCTTCTTGTTTCTGATTGGCCGGTACTCGTTGTCATCCATGCGGGCAATCTTATGCATGGCAAAGCCCAGGTACATGATGGTGGGGGTGGTGATCATGATCACCTGGACATCAAAACATGAGCATAACATTCAGAGACATAATGTGTAAATCATCACTGTGGAAGGCATCTGCAGCTTTTATATTGTACATTTATTGAAAAGGTGATATCAAACTCACCTGAAAGATCCAGAATCTGACGTGTGAGAGCGGTGCAAACGCATCGTAGCACACATTCTCACACCCAGGTTGTTGCGTGTTGCAGACAAATTTACTCTGTTCATCGTAGTAGATGGTCTCACCGCCAACGGCTGTCAGCACGATACGGAAGATGATGAGCACGGTTAGCCAGATCTTCCCCACGAAGGTGGAGTGGTTGGAGATCTCATCCAGCAGACGAGTTAGGAAGCTCCAACTCATGATGGCAAGATGATGGGGGAGCTAAATGAGCTCTGGGTGAGAGAGAATATTGTCATTATCATCAAAAAGATTTGTTTCATTTCTCGTATTTTAAAAAACTAACCCTAACCCGCCTAATGGACGGGTAGCCAACTTTTTTTTCTTGCTGATTGCGCTGACAGTGATTCTCCCTGTCAAAACAAATAATTCACTAAATTCAACTTTTCAAGCCATTTAAATACAATTATTTGGAAATTATTAGTTTTCTTAAAAAACATCCAACTGATTATCTTTAGATTTTG
>JANJYP010229945.1:0-14816 GCA_024605115.1 Rastrelliger brachysoma | reverse complement strand
TCATGTCATGTGTATGCAGAGCAACCGCACACTGCAACCTAGACAGTCACACATGCACATACACACACACACACACACACACACACACACACACACACACACACACACACACACACACACACACACACACATCATCATCATCATCATCATCATCCCTTCATCTCTGCCTTCATCTGCTTCTTCTGTGTTGCTGTTTTCCCACCTTCACTTTTTGTTGCTATGGGAGAGATATAAAGCGGCCAGGACATGATCTGAACTAAGTAGAATTCAGAAGTATTTTTCACAGCATGAGCGTATGTAAAAAAACAAGTCCTATTTGTCAACCCCATTGTGCAGCGTTATCTAACACAAGACAGTGCTAGAAACAGTGGATGCAAACCCATACTGGCAGACAGTTTATTATTTGGTTGGAGACAGATTAGGGTTAGGAAAATAGAATCCTGCAATTCTGGCATAACTCAGCTGACAAAAAGACGGATTATAGATGTTCTTGCCAAAACCCAATTTAATGTTTAACATTTCCCCCTCAATTCTCTCTCTTGCTTTCTGTGTCTATCTCCCTACCCTTCTCGTCTCCCAGATGACTTCTTTTTCTTTTCCTGTGACATATTATGCTTATTCCCAGCTCTATGTTTTTATTCTATTAATTCATTGGCATAACTTTGCATGATTAAAAAAAATCCTTATTTATCTTATACTATTCCTTCATACAGCCTCTCAGTTGAGCCTCTGATTTTAAAAGGTAGTCTTAACTCCCATCTCTTTGGGGTCGCCATTCTAATGAGCACACTTTGCTCTGATTGAGTAGTATTCCAGAAACGAGTCAAGGTGCAGTTGTAATAGAAAAAAATCACAGTCTATACAAATCCAACTTTTCCTGCTTTTGTTGCTTTATATTAGAAACTAATAAAGGACTAAATAACAAGACTTTTATTATGAAGAATTTGGAAATTACTGAATGAGCAGAGCTTTGCTAACCATGCCAGTCATCAAAACAAGATTTGGAAATATTTAGAACTATTTGTTCAGCAGAACAATTAGAAATAATGCATGGAATTATAGGAAAAGCAAGAGCAGCCACAGTGATCATGATGTTTGGTGAAAAGTTGTAGACAACCAGCATACGTCCAATAGATAAACTATTTTTTTGTTCTGCTGTGTAGTGGAAAAACGCTCACAGTGTGACAGCTCCATTTGAGTCATGGTTTAGTGTGACTACTCCTGAAACAGTGGCAAAAAGCCATTGTATTAGCAGAGCAGTAAACTTATGCAAGGGGGAAATGCTCAGAACAAGGATTATTTCTTTGTATGTTTACCTAATTGTTATCTACAGTAATTGTTACGTCAGTCATATATATATGACTGACGATAAGCATATTACAGTAGGTCTCCTTTAAGTTCTCTCTTTTAACTCTCTTTTTTATCTCTCTTGCTCCTTGACCTACCTTGGTGCCCCATCACTCCCATTCTCTCTTATATTGTATCCCTTTATCCTCATCTTATTTTCTTCTAATATCTCCTTCCCTTAATCTCCTCTCACTAGTCATCCCTCACTTATTCCACCCTTGTCTCACTTGCTTTCTTCCTCAAGGTTATTTCCTACCTTTGATCACAGCTGACCTTTACAAAAGGAGACCAGTTTTGTTAAATTCCCACAACTCACCAAGCTGTCAAACCCAAATATAATCATATAGACAAAGAATAATTTTTGTTCTTGTTTTCCAGTCCTGATCTAAAACTAAGTACATTTAAGTTCATCATACTGTAGTTAAGTATGACTATGATGAATTTAAATTACATTTATTTATTTAAAAATAATTTGTATTAGAGTATAATACAGAGTAATAATAAAAATATTGAGGTATAGCATTAACTTTTTTTTAAATGGCCACAGACTTTGACGCTAAAATCACTATAGTGATTGGGTTAAAGGTGGGTTAAAGTGCAAGTTTTGCAGGTACAGGTAACTTGCTAAAACAGAAGCATAGAGAACAGCTTGCAGTGTATTCACTGAGGTTTTTTTTTGTTTGTTTTTTTTACTATCTTTGTATCAAGTGACACCATCAATTTTTCTCCCTAACCTTACTGTGTTCCATTGGCTTAAGTATTTCTACCAACTTGCTTTCCATCACCCTCATCCTGTTTTCCCTCTGTCTCATCACTCTCATTATTTCTGACACCTTCTCCTCTCTGTTCTCCCTTTGCTGTTTACTACCTTGTTTGACTTGTAATGCCTCCTACTCTAAGGTCAGAGTAGCTGCAGAAAAAGGAGTAATGGAGGTGAGTGAATTTTTTGATAGCATGCATGGACACTTGATGTGTGTGTGTGTGTGTGTGTGTGTGTGTGTGTGTGTGTGTGTGTGTGTGTGTGTGTGTGTGTGTGTGTGTGTGTGTGTGTGTGTGTGTTTAAGAGAGAGAGAGAGACTAAGTGACTGAGTGACTGAGTGAGACAGGGCATATATTAAGAGATAAATAGACGCAAGTTGATTGCCATCTGGTCAGTTGAAAATTAGTTTGACTTACTGCAGACAGTTGTTCTCTGGGCCAATTTAATCTAGTCATAGTAATGATTTGCTACTTACAAGCCGAAGAAGCTACTGCCGACTGGAGGAGATATTGAGAAAAAGAAAATGGCCCAGTATATCAACTGCCTCTCACATTAAAAAACATGGAAGTTTTTTTTTGGAGATCTAACCTTTTTCTATATTTAAAACAAAGCTGGGTCTCTGAGAGTATAGGAAGATGTTTTCTGACAAGCTGGGGATCATAACATATCATGTTATCTCATCATGCCTGTACTTTTTTGCATTCTCATCTCTTATGGTATACAGTGACATAGCTACTTAGTATATGAGTGGCAATTCAATCTTTCTTCTCTCCTAATTCGTAAAGAGCAATGCACAAAATTTTGGGGTATTGTGACACAGCTTCTCAGTTTTAGCCCATGTTGACCATTACTTGTGTAGTTAAAATGACAAATGGGTTGATGTCAAGACATAATCATTTGTTGCTAATTAATGTTGACTCCATGAAGTAACTTGATGATAGGCCAAAAAAAAAACATTGCTATTGTTGGGTGAAAATATCCTCTGCTGTCATTGTCTGTAGTCAGCCAAAAATACTTTTGAAAATCATACCACATCAATTTCAGGTTTTCCCAGTTAAACTGTCATTCATATTGTATTTATAATTTATGAAACAGCTCCTGTAGGTGGATTAAGCAAGAAACTTATGGAATGATATGAAAAATTAACCATACTAAATTTAGAAGGTGTGCCAAATACATATTTAATCAGCATTTAGATACGTATAATGATCATATCACACTCTGTATCTACCCAATATTAAAGGACTATGATTGAAATTAGGGCCAAAATTTTCCATAAACTCATTTTTTCATTTTCATTTTCATTTATGTTGACTTAAAAGTTGAAAACTAGTCGCACTATTAGTTATCACCAGAGTCAGCAATTCACACACTGAGGATTTAAGCTAACACATGCAGTCTGTCATAGTCAACTGAAAGGGAGGCCAGTGTAAAAAGTAGCCTCATGGGAGGAGGAAGTCGGACTTGTACCTTGTAATAAATTTATAACCATCACACACACCTGTATGGAGTCAGCTAGTCTAATAGAGCATTAAATAGTATGGGACATGTTTTATGTCTTTTCTTATCAGTAATGATTTTCTATTTTAGACCCTTTGAAGCAATAGTGCTGAAAGGACAGCTCATTCAGAGGACAATCATGGCCACAGTGCCTTCACTATAAAACTACATGACTATAAATCTAAACAGAGTAAATATTCATTACATGCACATAAAGTCTATACATAACAGTAGATGATAAGAGTTGACTAAATAATGATGTTAGGCTTAAACAACAGCATTTGCTATACAACATCAGCATTAGAATTTGAAGTAACAGAGGTAAGACTTGCATGGATGGGACATATACATAAATGCTTCTGTATCTTTTGTGCCATGCTACAACTCATCATTTTTGGTGAGAGTTCAATATTAGAACAACAGATAACTGGGGCTCACCACAATGGACAAGTTCTAACCACTACAAAAATGACAAAGCAAGAGGTATGTATGATTTTTTTTTTTTTTTTTTGCCTTGCTGGCGGTCTGTTATTGGTGAAACACAGTACAGTTAAACCTGTCAGATTTACTTAAGCAAATACGAGTGAATGCCATCAGGTAAATGAGAAATTGTGTTTTATTGTGCTTTTGGTGTATTGTCCCTTTACAAAGAATATGATACCAGAACCCACACCATTTTATATGACTAAAGGCATACAGAATCTGACCTAATGTGGCAAAATTTACATATCTGGCACCCAAGCAGCCAGAAAATAAAGAAGCATAAATGGCACGTGACTCTGGTCGGTGGTGTCATGCAGGCCAAGTAGAACGAAGCTGAGCTGACCTTAGATAAATCAGACAATGACCTTCACTTTACTAAACTGCCTCTACTGCAGAAGAGAACATCTGAATCAACAAAGGAAAAAAATGCAGCAAAACATATAAAGAAATATACTAAGGAGAAAGAGAAAAAGTGAGAGCAGCTGAGAAAGGTTAGGTGCATTAAAGTGTATGTTACACAGACTCAAATGATATAAGTTGAAACTTTATCCATCACAGATACAGTACAAGCACAGTGCTACCAAAGTCCAAATTATGTTCTCAGTTATGTTCACGTGCTATGTGTGCTTGTGTGTATGTGTGTGTATATTTATCCCCTGCCACCATCTGTTCTCTATAGGCTGACAATCATCTGTCCCTCCATTAACTGTCAGTCACTGTGTTCCCTGTTGACATCCCTCCTCTCACTATCTGGGCTGCAAACCTACAATGTCACACCATTACAGAGGAAAAATACATGACAGGAAATAATGTCTGGTTTCTTCTGCCATCCAATTATGTGCATTCTGTACCTCTGTGTGCATTGTGTAAAGTTAGCCTTTTGTATCCCAGAGGCATTGCATGTTTAAACAAGAGAATCCAGTTGTGACAGTGCTGATGACATCATCTACTCAGTAGTGTCAAGACATTATTCACTTACAAAAAGTTGTGGGTTTGTTTTTTGTTGTTGTTGTTGTTGTTTTTTTTTTAACTTATATGGATTAATGAATTACTGAAAAAAAGTCTGAACAAATGTTTACCAACAGGACCTTTATTTACTGCAACTTCAGAAAATCATTAAACAAGTTTTTCTTGTTTTATGATCTATACCTATTTGCTATGATAAATGTTTATTATTGCATTACTGGTAATCCACTTACTCCAATGTACAGAACAATCATTTTAAACCTTGAGTTCCAAATGTAATGTTTTGTCACACCATTGATTATCTGTAGCACGCAGATAACACCTTTATATCTAATAGTTACCTTAGATTTGCAAAAAAAACCCAATAGTTGTCTCTCTACTGTGTGTGTTGATGTGACAGTGTTTAGGGTTTAAGTGGTTAAGGTCAGGTTACCTTGGTTACGCATGCTCATAATATTATAGTGTCACTGCTTGTTATCATTAAAATATGCATCATTATCCCTGTATTTAAACCATATCACGTCTCCTGTACTCCCCTTTGTGATGGTTTGCTAGAGGACTACGCATGTACTCACAAAACTGTTACATTCAGTTAGATGTTTATGCTTAACTGATATGCACATTGTATAACTGGCACCAGAAGTTTATCTACCCTTCTTTTTTCCCTGCCTTGTTTTTGGAACCAGCCTTTATTTCTTTGTGTTGACCGTGCCCCCCAGGCATTATCAGAGCCCCAGCGTTTAATTGACAACTGAGAAAATATGGTATGTTGTTTTCATTGTACATTCTGATATATGAGGAACAAAGAAATGCATCTCACCTTGAGCATTTTAAATCACTGCAAATGTATGCACACCAGACTTTGTCAGTCATAAAGCTCCCTTGTGGGCATCTTTTCCTCACAGCTGGAACAAACTGCTCCTCTTACAGGCAGTTTGGTTAAATCCTTGTAAAAATCTGTTCTATAAAAGCTGTATATTGTTCCCTTCCATTGTCATTTGAATAGACAAACAGTCAGTCATTCAGTATCCCAATGTGTTACTCACATGTAATACATGACAGTTGCACATTTTTAGGTAACATTAAAAGATACCCCTCCCCTTTCTTTTTACCCAACCCACTCTGATTTATTTAACTTCATCCCCCTTCAATCCAATTCCTCCCCTCAGTACTTTCCCCCATCCTCCACTTTCTTTTCTCCTGAAAAATTATATTTGGTTCTAGTAAAATATTCATGCCTAAGTCGTAGCGCTGGAACCATGAATCATACATCTGAAAAACTGGGAGAGTGAGAAAGGGAAGGGGAGACAAGGGAAGGGAAGGGAAGGGAATGAAATGGATACAAATGTAATGTCAGAAGGAGCAGAAGAGAGATAGGAAGAGAAGAAGGGGAGTGAAGAGAAGAGGACATGGAAAGAGTCATAGACTGTGAACCAGAGGTGTAAAGGGAAGAGGTAGAGAGACTGGGAGATGGACAAACAGGAAAGGAAAGCAAGTTTACAAAGAGAAGGGGTGGGAGGAAGGTCTTTACGCTCATAAACCAGAGGACATAAAGGCGAGTAGTTGAAGAAAGGAGTGGGTGAAATAGCAGAGGGCAGAGATGGTGGAAGAGAAGTATTTTGATAATGGTGGAAGCCAAAGGAAATGGAAAAACAGACAAGCTTGCCAATTTGGATCAGATCTGCCTGATGTGACCTTTAATTATTGTGATAGCAACATAGCTTTGTTAAAGCATCTGTAGTCACTGCAGTTGTCAATTTAACACAAGTATGAAACAATTTCAGCAGAGTTTATATAATTTGTCCTACAAAGACATAGGATGTCAAGAGACGAAGATTTTGAGGGAAGCAAACAGTGTGTCTCTCACAATAACATTATTCATCTAATTAAACATGAAAGGATGTCATGTGGCAAAATGTCTCACGTCACTCCTACTTGTAGCCGCTACATGTGCTCTTATCCTGAAAATGAAAAGAGGACAAGACAGGCGGAAGAAGAGGAGGGAAAGAGAGGAAAATTCCCAAAAGACACCACACACACACTAACAAGCACACTCACCCTCACTTACACATGTGTGAGCATGTATTGCTTAAGCAGATTTTGTGAGTGAATATCCACCTTGCCAAACTGTAGCAAAATGTGAGAGCCAGCATTTTATGTTTCCAAAGAAAATTTGTTGCTGATAAAAAATTCAACACAGGAGCAAAATGTTGGCTAAGTGACAGGGAAACTGAGATCCAGTTGGAGCAAGTATCCCTCAAGTGTTACAGAAGACCTGTGTAAGCTCTTCTGAGATGGAAAGAGGCAGAGGAAGCTGAAGCAAGAAGGCCAGGTGAAATAGGGTCAGTGCTCATCTTCCATTGAACCTTATGAAGGTTGATTATCTCCAACCCTCACACGCACAGGGCCCTGCAGAGTGTGTGTCTGTGCATNCTCTCTCTCTCTCTCTCTCTCTCTCTCTCTCTCTCTCTCTCTCTCTCTCTCTCTCTCTCTTTCCTCTGTGGTGTTATTAATGCTGACATACTGTAGCTGCTGGCTATGTGCTTACCCTGTCCTCTTCCCAACTCTTAGGTTAAGACAGATCACAGACACTGCTAACAAACACACGCATACATAACCAACATTAAGTATGTCTGTCCTGAGAGCGCAGTTAAAGGCAAAACATTGTCTGATAGAGGATTGTTTTACATCTTAACAGTGTTTACTGTGTGAACATATACAGTATAGCTACTTGTCTGCTTCAGTTTATCCTTTGGCTGTCTGGCACATGTGTGTGAGTGAGTGTGAGTGCTGATAATTTATATAGAATAACAATATGTCTTAAAATCTGTTTACATTAGCAAAATTGAGCTGCAGGCTATAAAGCAAAAAAAAGAAAAAGTGAAAAATATATATCTAGCTTTTCACACAGTGACATCCACACTTTCATCTTCTGCCATGATTTTTGATTAGTAAGATTTTTGTTAAGCATAGCTTAATCTCATAGCTTCCACCTGCAATGATTCTCTGGAGAACACATCATAATACATCATGTCTTGCATAATACAATTAAGAGACAGTGCACTAATCCAACATTTCTGAAAATAAAGCCAAAAAAGCAATTGTCCCACTTTATTGGTTAGCAGTGAGTGATGTCCTTTTTGGATTTTGGCATTTCCTGTCCAACAGCTTCCAGGCAAATGTGCATGCTGGGGGCTGAGCATTTATAGGCAAGTCCTTTGTTCTGCTGTCTTTCTCTTCATCCTGCTGCAGCATATTTTTGTGATGCCTGGTATTTATTTATTTTAAAAACACCATCATACAGTGCAACTTCTAATGTTGTATCAATTGTTGTATTTTGGTGCTGATAATAAATGTATGCGCTTCCCTCTCTCACAAAATCATGTTGGAAATAAATGGAAAAGTTGAAAATGCATTACCATATTGTTGCCAAGATAAACAAGCAAATAAAAATAAGTTTACTGCCAAAAGAAAAAAAAACAGTGTTTAAAATATGTAAAGAGTGTATTACAGGATTTGTTAGCGGTTGAGACTGTGTCCTTCAATACATTGATTACCCTGAACAGCTCCTAAATCCCTTGTCATCCTAGGATCAGCACCTTAGACAGCGATTGAAACACAGTTTGGATCAGAATGTCATAAAATATCAGCTAAACAGGAAGACAAGAGGATTTGCATAATGTACTGCAATTCAGTACCCCATGCCAGCACTATACCCCTAATCCAACTCGCAATTACAGCAAAGTTTTTCCATACAATGGAAAGTCTTTCTATAAAAAGAATAACTGGTGTATGTCAAGTAAAAATATATTGTAAGAGTATAAAATATCAAACAAAATATAATTTGAGGCAATACTGATGGTCTCTGTGTTGCTTACGCTGCTCAAAAGTTTTTCTACTCAGTTACAATGACAAAAGTGAGAAGAAGTTGGCAGGACTGTCCCAGCTGAGAGGGCCAATGCACTTCTAATTACCCTTTTCCCTGCCTTCAACGAATTACTCCCACATAGAGGAGCAGAAGGGCTCTTTTTTTCTTTATGTCTGAAAGCCTTCACCAGAGAGCTCACATTTGGGAAGAGAGGAACGGAAGGGAGGATGTGCTAAAGTAGAACAGAATCCAGCTGAGAAAGCTGAGACTTCATGAAAGGAAGTCCCATGTGGTTCCACACATTCAGTCAATCGGAAAATCTTCCAGCAGACCCTGAAAATCATACTTTTTTATAACTAAAATGAGAAAAGCTCCACTAAACCAAGGCTTTCTTCCTATCCCCTTTCCCTTTTCTGGCAAGGACTATTTTAAGGTTTTAGAGGGAATTTTTAAGCAGTTTTAAAGATATACTAGTGAAGCATTTGTAAGCTGTTGCCAAAACTTTGAGTTGATCAATTAACAAATATTTAATCCACAATTTTATGTTAGATTGGAAAATACGCATTCACCTGGAATGACAGTGTTGGAATAAAAAAAAAAACTCATTCAGAGAGGTTAACCCCCATTTAATTGAGCTTAAAGAGCATAATCTATCAAGCCTATTGCTCAAAGGAAAGCACAGCCATTTATGTTTTAGGCCAATAGCTTTTGGCACACCTCTGCAAATTTTCCACTCCAATTTCTATCTGCTTCTCCAATCCATAAGAACAGCTGTAGTGTGTACATTTGACCTCAGCCTGAACACAGTTTCCCAGATCTAAATGAATTATAGATGCTGAAATTTCACATTGATTTAGTAACTTGCAGATGGGACAATGGTCCAGGGTCATAAAACTATAATGAGGAAGATGTTTTAGACCTTTTTCTCACGTTAGTTTCTGCTCACATGTTCAACAGGGTTAAACAGCCTGAAATACAACAGTGCAGATTATCATCACACAATGATAAAGCCTCAACTGCATGACAGCATATGAAAATGGAGGTAAGACAGAGAGCAGGGAGGAAGAAAAGCTAAATACAAAGTTAGAATGATTGTTCTGGTTAGGGGAAACATCTGCTCTTCATGTTTCATTCTTCCAATAGCTCTATTAGATGGTACTTTTCTGTCTCATCCTTAAGCTGGAGAAGTCTGACAATTTCTGTCTTAGCAACAGATAGAATATTTGCCCCTATGACTCCTAGGAAGAGATGTGCTGCAAAACAAGGTGTTCATTGAAAGTCACACACTAACAAACCATCCAGGATAACTTTCTAAGTTAGAGGGGATATTTGTTATTGTCTCCAGAAAACCAGAGGAGGCAGCTTATCAGAAAACTGTCAACAAACTTAATTTCACTTGAAGCATTTAAACAAACATTGGACATTGTGATGAGGACCATCTCATTTGTAAATGTACATTTAGAAAACAGGGGCACAGAAAAGTATACATATAAGCATAGACATAACCAAGACAAACATTAGAAGCAATAGAAAAATGCCTTTGAGAGTCTCATTCTTTCTAAAAAAAATTAACAAGATTTTTTTCCATTGAGAAACCACACATAAAAGGAGAGATGAAGACTGTTGTATTGGCTTCATTATTTATTATTCAAATGCTGTGTTCTTTCTTTATTCTATTGTAGCACTTTGGCATCACCCACCTACAAGTAATAACCTGGTTTATAATAACCCAACACTGGCCAGCTGGCACTGAAGACTGATTATATATTACCTAACCACATGGACCAAGTATGCAATTAGTGAAGAATTTCTCTTTGCATGTCAGTCCACCTCTTTCTCTGTCCTAGATTCTTTCTTTACACATTACATACATTTTAACTTCTCAATATTTCAGCAGTCTAGATGCCTCTCATGTGCCACTGATCCTTCTCCCTGTATTATTCTGTGCTTTTATCTTCACTTTCCAATAATGCTAACATGTCCTTAGGGTTAGGTAGGTGTGAACAGTTGGCATTGAGGCACATTTCCCTTCATGTTGGGAGGGAGGTGGGAAAGTCATGAAAAGACATTCCAAAACTAAAATTAAACCTGAGACTTTTTTGTAATTATTCTGTCATTCCTTTTAATTTTCTCTCATCTCTCTTTTGTTGCCCAATCATTTTCTTTCGCAGCACTTGTAGTTTCATTACAAGAGCTCACCCAAACATTTGTCCTTGCTGTCTACTTCTGCTGCATGACCATTGCTTTGTGTTTGACCGTTGCAGCAACATTTTCTCAGTTTCATAGCCTACATTTAATTTGGATTATAGCATTTGATACATTGTAAGTGTCAGTTTTAATATGGACTGTTCTTGTTACTTATGATGCACACTTGTGGATATAGTATAAGTTGATGAAAAATGGTCGTTGGACATTAAAAGATTAATTTTCTGTGACTCAGAGGAAGCAAATTACTCTCATCCATTATTTAACAGTATGAAAAAAATCTTCCACAGGGCCACAAAATTTGTACAGTTTCCCTTCATTTTCATTGTACTTAGTTTCACATCATTGTTTAAACTTTTGTCAATCATTTGACACTCACATGATATCTTATCCAGATAAAAGTTCTTCACAAACATTTTGTCTAACACACAGTACAGTCACATCGTTATCTTCTAACGCAGTTCAAACATTATTATCAAATTCCAGGTTTAGACAGCTTTGGATTGAACAGTGTAGTCTTAAGTTCTTATCTCCTCCTGGGGATCTAGAAGGAATCTGGAGCTTAATGGGATATGTAGTCCCTTCAGCATGCTCACTCTCTCAATGTCTCAACTTGATCAGATGGTTGCAACCTAGACTTCATGACTATGAAAAATAACCAATAATCTGGTATTATATTGTCATATATATTATATTGGAATAATTGAGAGTTTCCCTTTACTGCACCTTTTTTGGTGCTTAAATGTGTCTTACTTTCATTTCTGACTTTTATGTTTCCTCACAACATATGCACACCCCTAGCTGGGGCATAACAAGATATTCTTTCATAGCCTAGTGATGTGATTTATTTTGCTCATTTGTTTTCCTGTGTTATACTTATGTTATGGAGTTCTTTTGGTTGTATGGTTTTGCTTGTTCATGTTTTAAAGAACAGCTTATAATAATAGTATTTTGTGCTCAAGTTCATACTGTATATTCACAGATGGAATGATTTATGCTGATTTGATATAAAGAGGTTTTGTCTTCACCAGATTTTTTTTCCTTTGTTCCAGTACTGATTTTCCCTCCTTTGACCATCTGCACACCTTCCCTGCAGCTAGCCTCATCAGCCTTGCCCTGCTCCGTGTGTTCCCCCACCAATCAGTTTTCTATTCAACTCCTCTATTCTCCTGTTTCGTCACCTTACTCCCCTGAGCTTCTCTGCACCTGCACCTCATTTCCTCATTAGTTCAGTTGGTTTTTGGAGTTCTGCATTGTTCTGTCTTGTTCAGCTCTGTTAGTCCTGTCTGTTCTGAGCTGCCAGTTTTGCTTTGCTTGTACACTTCTGGAATAAAATATATACTTTAGTTCCTGTGCCTGCCGTTAACTGCACTTGGGTCCATTTGCCTGCCAAATCATGACAGTGATTGTCAAAAATGATAAGCAGTCAGGCCAATACAGTTCATATAATATTGAGCCAAGAAGGGCTCCTTATGAACCTTGCAAGAAAAACTGTTCAGCCATGTTAAGTTGAAACAACATAAACATAAGGTTCCATTTACCTGCTGAGCTAACTGGTCTATTGGTCATTGTATACATATGTCCTAGCCCAAATAATGACAGAAATTAGGTACATAGTGAACTGTAGAATGCCATCAGTCAGCAACAGACAGCCCATCTAGACAAATTTCTCATTCTAGGCAGCTGTGGCTCAGGGGGCAGAGCAGGTTGTCCACTAATCGGATGATCGGTGGTTCGATTACCAGCTTCTCTTGTCAATGTCCATGTGTCCTTGGGCAAGATACTTAAGTCCAAATTGCTTCTGATGGCTGCACCAGTGGTGTATGAATGTGTGTGTGAATAGCTGAATTTGACTTGACTTGATATAAGCACAGTCAATTTACCATTTTTGCTGGGAATATTAACCATATTCACCTAAAGTTTTAGCAAAACTACACCAGCAGAAAAATATGAAAGGAGACTGTCATTGACTTCTAGAGAGCCCACATCCAACACCCTCATCTTTATCATTAATGTTAATGCAGTGGAACATGTGAACATCACCAAATTTCTAAATGTTTATATCACTAAATACCTCTCCTGGACAAATAACACTGCATCATTGGCCAAGAAAGCCTAGCAGCCCAGCTTCACTGCACGGTTTGGGAGCTACTCAGCCTCCAGCCACAAGACCTTGCAGCACATAGTGAATGTGACTGGGAAGATCATCAGTGCCTCACTCCCCTCCCCTCCTGGACATTTACAACACTCGCCTAGCCCGAAAAGCCACCAGCGTTGTGAATGACCCCACCAATCTCTCACACAGCCTCTCAAGTCTGTGGCCATCTGGGAGAAGATACTGGAGCCTCCAAGCCTGCTCCACCAGACTGTGTAACAGCTTTTTCCATCAGGCTGTCAGGACGCTGAACCCTCTTCTTTCTGCCTCCAAAAAGTCTGGACTGTAACTGCTGCTGCTACATGTAGTAGCACCAGGCACACACACGTGCACACACATACCCACACACCTACATGCAAGCCAATGTGTACAAAACATGATAAACTGTTAATTACTCATTCCGTGGATGGCATAATATTCATACCTTTACAACACTATTTCTTTAAACTATGTATGGTTTTTTTTGTTCTTGATCTGTGCCTTGTTATTTTCCCCTCCAAAGTTTATCTTAACTTGTAAATATTTAAATTCTTCCTTTAATAATTTTTTGTTTTATGTGAGTGCAATTCTGTACATATGGCAGAACTGACAATATTATATCATATCTATTTCTGCCTATTTTCAGTTTAGTCAGCATTGCTGTGTTTGACAGAACTGTCTGGGATCACAAAAGAGGTTAAGGGTGAAGTCGCCTGTGCGTAACAGGTATTTCCCTCACAGAAAATAGTTCTAATGCCCCTTATCATGACTGTCAAGTGAGACTATTTTCCAGGAAAGTACCACAGCATCAGACCTGGAGTTGCTGACACCTCTTCTTTTTTAAAAGTAAACTACATCAGAGGGAATATGATAAAAGCATAATTACTGTATAAAATAGGAGATCGCTATAAATCTTTCAAAATTACTTGCCACTGCAAATTATTTGAGGGTGACATGACTAACATAAATGCGCAGAAAGCTTCAAAAAAAAATAATTTAAACCATCTTTTTAAAACCATTTCTAGTCATTCTTAAACATTATACAGTCTTATTTATGATTTCTTATTCAGAAAGTAATCTTTTCAGTTGATTAGCTCTGCTGACAAATATTAAACTTGTAAAAATTCAAAAGTTCAAAGTGAAAATGGCAATTAAGAAAGATGGTATAGCTAGCAACTGTGATCACAGTGGATATGACAGTAACAGACTGAATGAAGATGGAGGAGGAAGGAAACAGGGAGGGAGGAAGGAAGGAAGTGTATGTGATGTAATGGGGTGTGATAGCTCGGTAACATCGGTCCGTGGAGACATGAGGAGAGAAAATGGCTGCAGTGTATGTTATTTTCAATCACTCACACATTGACGCATGTATAGCCTTCACACAAACACATAAACTNCACACACACACACACACACACACACACACACACACACACACACACACACACACACACACACACACACACACACACACACACACACACACACACACACACCCAGAGCAGCAAAAATTGAGAGTGACACTTTCTCTTTCATGTAACAGTCTAGGTCAT
>JANJYP010229891.1:0-18670 GCA_024605115.1 Rastrelliger brachysoma | reverse complement strand
ATAATAAAATCGAAAAGCTTGACAGTGCAAGGATGTGTCTGTCCTCTCTTGTGTTTTAAATATCAGTCGATCTCCTAGTTTCTTAGCTTAAAACCCTGATCTCCTTTGTAGGCCTATTGGACACCTTTGTGATGATTTGGCCCTTATCTCCCAACATCAGTGTTAGGGTTTGTCCTCTAATGCTCTCATCCCTGAATGAAATTAAATCCCTGCTGCCAGAGTCCAAAATCTTGTGGAAAGCTTTCCTTGAAGAATAGAGTGTGATATAATGCCAGATTAATAATTTCGATAATGAAATACATTAAGAATGTTTAGGGCTGATACAGTACTTTTGGACATGTTGTATATTTACCAAAGACATTAAGAAAACTAAGGTGAAAACTGTTGCATTCATTCATATCACTCAGTCTTAAATCTCAGTTGATGAAGTTTGCCCAGTTGTCATGGAATCAGATTTCAATTTGCCTTTAAAGGGATACTTCCACAGGCTCAGATCCATGCAGAGAAATAAAATGATTTTCTTTATCTCCCATTTGATCTGGTCTGTTTATTGTTGTGTCTCAAGTCATGAAAATCTTTAAGATAAAACTGAGCTATGCTTTTCTGTACTCCAGCAAACTCTTCCTGGGACTTCACTTGCAGGTTTAGACATAACAAAGAGACCAGAAGTTGTCAGTATCAGCTTAAAATGACATTGTGTTGTAGAGAAGTGGAGATATTGATTTACGGGTAGCCGAAACAAAACCAAAACCCATGTCCTTTTGAATAGCTGAAACACAGTTTAATGGCAGCACGTAAAATAAAAAAACTCTCAGATATCGTCAACAATAAACTAGGATGGTTGAATTCTTAAAGAGTGACTGCCAAAAACAACAGCAACAACAACGACAAGATTTCATTCTCTCAAAGTCCCTGAACACATTATAAAAGATTATTTATCTCTTTGGTAATGTCATTTCTCCATCTTTTCTCNTCTACACATACACATACACATACACATACACATACACATACACATACACATACACATACACATACACACACCCTTTCTCCTCTTACCCTTGGCAGATCAATTAACAGATTAGTGGTTGTGTGTGTAGATTGAAGAAGCGGGCTCAGGATATCATCTGTGTCTAATGCATTTTCTGGAGAGGGAGTGAACATGAGCTTCACTGTCAGGGGAATATTGACAGTTTGGAGTGCAAGGTTACGTTTGCCCTCCGAGGATTCATCGTCTGTCATTTCCTGCCAGTAATTTTTTTATTTAGACGATGTGCACTGATTGCATATTGATGCTCAGGTTATTCTTTATTATAAAATATACACATATAAAGATATATATGCACAATATTTTTAAAAACCCTTGGTTTTTTTGCTTTTAGTTTGACCATTTTCTACAGGATATTCTTTTTTTTAATCATTCTTGTTTATACATGATGCAATATTACTGTCTGTACTTCAAGCACAGTACATTTTCATATTTTTCATTTAGTTTAATCAAAAATTCAAAAAGACATCTTCTGTGCAAGATGGCAGTGTCAAGTTCATGTTGACTTCTTCTTGACTGCATTTGGTTAATCAAATAAACATCCCATGTCTTCGCTGTGTCAACAAACACTCTATGCTGTCTCTTCCAATATAAAATGCTTTTCATTACTTTGTTTTATTCCCCTCTGCACATCAGTGAATGTATAATTTTCCTATCAGCATGAATAGTCTGCCCACCCGTGTTTGCGATCTCACAGTTTTGTAATTAAATGAAGGGCTTCAGTTCTCATTAGCAGTGGCACCTAATTGAAAATAGATGGTATTTATTCCCTGAGGTATTCCTTTATGTTTACATGAGGGTAAGAGGCAATTTGTTCAGAGCAAATTCCACCTCTATTTAGTCAGGTGGCCATGCAGCACAGTCTGTGTCTTTGTTTACACAAACATACATAATACAAACATACATACGCACATAAATACATCTAAGTAGCAGTACAGGCTGGACTATTTAGACAACAGTGTACCTTTCTAGTTTTGAAATCAATTTTTGAGGCACTTTAATCATACTGTATATTCTTCCAGATATCTCAAAATGCTTTCACAAGAGCAACATTTTAACTTGTCATTAACCTATTTTGTATATTAATACTGAATAATAGATGCAATCTCAGTAACTGATAATATTATCTCCAGTTTTGCGTTTTCTATACTGATCTCTCAAAAGCATTTGATAACATTTATCTTGAAATTCTACATTACATTTAGACTTAATCACAACACCAAATTATATCTTAAAACACATATGGCACTTTGTCAGCAATAACACAATAAAATTCAACTTTTAGATGAAAAGTTGGATAGTCTATTTTACTTAAAAGAAAGAATAACCATCGAATCATATTAATCTATAAAGCTGCTGTTGTTGCTGTATGATAATTTGGTCAGTAAAATTTCAAATTAAATCTCGTAAATAGAAGTCTAAAATATCACAGTTTATTTTGGCTTGCTTTGTCTGGTATTGAAAGCTTTATCGAATTTGATCTCCTGAATTATGACCTGGGCAGTTAGTGATGACAAGACAACACTGAACAATCAATGGTAATGTGTTTGAGAACTATAGTGGCATCAGCTCTGCAGGGACCTTCCTGTGTCTGCTGGCTTGAGTTCCAGTCAATTACGCTTAATGATACATCTCAGCAACACTGTCTGTCTGTTTGGAGATCAAACTAATGCATCTCAGCCTCTGACTGAGTCCTCATGAACTGGTTTCATCAGATAGAACAGACAAATGGATACAGATGCTATTTAAAGGGAAACTCCAGTTTGGATGCATATTGAGAAATTGAAACTGTTCACAGACATTAAATAGTGAATATTGAGAATATCTGAATTTTTATCTTTCTGTAAAGCAACATCTTCTGTCATGGCTAGTGGTTTTGTGAAGTAGTTCAGCTTCCATACAGGCTGAAATTCATTTTAGAAGAATATGCACCATGTTCTTCTAACAAACATGACTGTAATGCTACAGCTGTTTGTTACATTTACACTGAGACATGTGAAAAATCTCTTCCAAATATAAGCAACTGAATGCACAAAAAGAGAAATTATAGTACTAAAAAACTAACTACAAATGTTCGTAGTACATTAGACTCATAGCAAGATTAAAAAAGTCATACTGTCGTGCAAGGCTGTACTCATAGGAACTGCAGGGTGTCGAGCTAAACGGCAGCATCATACATATGTGAGTATGTAGCGTGCTGAGTAGGATATGTAATATTTACTACATATACTATTCTAATATAAATGGTAATCAGACACTATTTATATAGTGTTTTTATCCAAAGCACTTCTCTGTTAATTCACACACACACACACACACACACACACACACACACACACACACACACACACACACACACACACACACACACACACACACACACACACACACACACACACACACACACACACACACACACTGATGTCATGCGTACATAGTTTGATGGTGTAGGAGCAATTTGGAGTTCATTTTCTTGACTAAGGACACATGCAACCAATATGTGGACAGGTGGAGTTTTGTTTGTTAGCTCCAAACAGAAAATATAACTGAATCTAATGGGAGCATGATTAGTCTTGAAGCAAAGCACTGGACAAACAGTCAGACAGCATGACATCCCTGCTGTTAGCATGACTAACAAAACATACAAAAATGTTTGAAAGATTCAGATTAAAAAAAAAAAGCAAAATCTCTCTAAGGGCTTAAAAATGAAGGCTCCCACTATGTGGTATAAAGTGTGCCACGCTCATTCTGCTTTTAAAAAAAAACATGATGCGTACTACATGTACTGGGATTCAAAAATGAACAGGTTCATTTTCACAGTACATCTTTCACATTTTAAAAGCAGCTCTTTCATCATCCACTATTTGCAACTTTTAACGTCTACTGTGATCTTGTAATTTCCCACAAACCTGATTAGTATTTTCATGCCAGTGTTTGCAGCATCTTTTTTTTTTGCCTGAAATAGAAATATTTTTTCCAGGTAACTGATTTTCAATCCTGCAGTAAAGCATGTTTCCCCTAACTCATGCTCTTTGTGTCAATAGCTCATTACATGAAGAGGCTCTCCTCTCTTCATGTCTCTTTGTCTGCCATGGGCCTTTTTCATCATTACCTCACTCTACCTCCCAGTCAGCAGCTCCCACACATCTATTACACACCACAATGAGTGTATGTGTGTGTGTGTGTGTGTGTGTACATGCACGTGTGCACATGCATGGCAGCATGCTCCCTATTATGTGTGTGTTGGTGTCTGTGTGTCTGATCATTAGAGAGCTGATGGTTACAGAGGTGTTAGGTCTCAATATCAATTCACTCCAAGGCCTGACTCTCGGCTGCTCCCTCTTTCTAATCTAACCTCGTCCTCATCCCTTGTGATATAGTAGCAGGTCACTGGCCTGCATAGTTATTCATGGTGGTGGAGCTGCTGGTGAGGAGACTTAATGTACATCCACAGAGTCACCATATTTATTCAAGGGTCTTTCTTTTTAAAATTATTAAGTATTAGTCAGTGTGAGGGATTTTGTCTGCAGATGCCTTCTAGACCTTTATTTTTATGTATTTGTCTACTTACAATTATCATCGTCTTGATGATAACCTCTAAATATTCTTTATTTTATCTTGATGCTACAGGGCGTTAGATAGTGGTGAGGGTGGTTTAAGGTTATTATGAAATGTAGCCAAAGCAGCAACATGGATTTTTCCACACTGTTTGTCCCCTCACTGACCTGTGTGTTCACACACAATACATATGTTGATGATTTGGGGTCATACTATGTCATCTTGCTGCACCTGCACAGTGAGGGTGTTAAAGGGCATTCCAGGCATAATCAATGTTTGTCTCTGAAATCACGTCACCTATGATCAGTTCATCTCATATCATTCGCACAGCTAACTGCAACTTGTGTATGTTTATATTCAGTTTTGTTCAAGAGTCATGTGACACCTCTATCCAGTACCAGAACCAGCGCTATTCTCTGGTACTGGACAGAGGTGTCACGTGACGCACTGACCTGGAGATTAATGATGCTAAAGTCGCGGCAGAATTCAATTTAAATGATCTTTTTTAAAATGATGGACTCAATTTTTTATTTACATCAAAAGGATGAAATGTGCAACCACAGAATAATTTTAAAATGTGTCCAGTGCTCATTAGTGCACTTTTACAACATGGATTCTTGAACAAAAATATATGGTATGAGACTAACTGATCATAAGTGATTTCAGAGACAAACATTGATTATGACTGGGCATGCCCTTTAAGAGGATGTAATAAAAAGCAATAAAAACGGGATCATAAAAAAAGGCATTCAATATATAGCTGTTTTTGGTTAGGTATCACTGGGCAGTGTTTTTTTGGTGCATGATGCTGATATTGCAAATGAAAATAGATTCTTAGTCACCATTATATGTCATATTTCATTCTACCAAGCCATAAAAATACAGCTATGTATACTTTTGTGCTATGCAGTCTTTCTGTTTTTTCATGCATGCATATTTGTATTTTATCTTGCAGAACACATGCAACCAGTCAGGCACTATGATAGCTTTGACCCTGAGGTGATTCTGAATGAAAGAAACAGCCTTTATGAAGCAGCTGCTGACATCTGGCAGCATATAGGTAGAGAAACTGCTGAATTCAACCTGTCAATACAATTTTCTCATGCTTTCCTCTTATTAGTCATAGATGTGATTTTGGAACTCAGTTATTTCATCTTTCTAGGATTCAACCAAAACAGGATTAAAATAAAGTGACGCATGCTATAATGATAACAGAACAGCATATAGTCTCAAATAGGACAGGAAAATTGGCAAGGGACTGTGTCTGTTGAAGCTCTGCCAATATGCATCTTAACAGTGACAGAGCACTTTAAGGCATTGATTTAAAACCCTAACAAAGGAGCAGAGGGGAGCTCATATTATCATATGGCTTCATAGGATAGAGATACTGGAGTGTTTTTCCTCATGGATGAAGTCGCATTAAGGGCACACTAATAGAGCTCTTGCCTGGTGATGAAACCCTATCATGCTCCTCTATGTATCTCATGGTGGAGTGCGCTGATGGCCACTTTCTGTATGTAGTCACATTTGTGGGCAGACACTGAGGGAAAAACAGCAGAGACAATGGAAAAGTAAAGGTGGAGGTTGGGGGGATGGGTTTCCACAACCGGGGAAATGTGGCTTCGAGCATGAAATCAGAGCCACAGGAGATGACTGCTCTCTCATTGAATTGTGCTCTCCTGTTCTGCTGACTTGGGAGGTTTGTGGCTGTAATGAATATCTTGCCTGGGATTGTGAAGGCTTCCCTGGGCTGCTCTGTATTCAGCTGCAGCTCAATGCAAGGTAGACTCTATGACTCTGTGGATGGATGGTTGAATCTTTTTTTTTTCTATTTCTCTCGCTCTGCTCCTAGATGAAACTCATTGCTTGCATAAAAAGGTTTTGTTGCATACTTCCTAGATTTCATAATCGGTTCTGGGTGCACAGCGATGATAAATTGGCAGCCAGAAAGTCAATTTCAGGTATAATTGCTTACACATCCAGCCATCATGTGGGTTTTGCCATTTAGTCACACTGTGCCTTTGGTCAAATAAGAACAAAAACACTAGAAAACAATATAGTTACATTGTGGAAAATTTGAGCTATTTAAAAATTTAATTTACAAGCACTTCACTTAATCAAGTTGCTTGTTTGGTACATTTAAATTAGACATGTTGAAATAATCTATCAACTATCAACCCCATCTTTCAAGATTTGTGGAATCATTTTGTTCTCCTTAGGTCTACATATGTGTACCTATTTAAAAAAAAAACAAAATCAAATTGCAACTAACCTCTGTCCCCTCTAATTTTGGCTTATTTTTATACCATATTTCAGAAATTCATTCAATAGCTGTTGATACATATAACTAGTGGTGCTAAAGGAAAAGTGAGGGGTCACTCAAGTCACTATGATTCATCTTCTGGGGATTATGAATGTCTGTAAATGTAATGGAGATCTATCTAATAATTGTTGGGATATTTCAGTATTATATATTATATCAGTATTCATTTAGGTGATGTATTGACATTGCCATCCCTTGTTTTATTAGCCAAACAGCTAGAGTGGCTTATAAAAACAGGTGAGGTGCAGAAAGTGTAAAAAAAAAAAAGCGAAATTTTTCAACATATAAAAATAAATGTGGCATTGTATAAAATGGCTGAATTTCACAACAAATTAAACTGACTATAGAAAAATGACACAAAGAGGATTTACTTCTTCATTTTGTTTTTCCCTCCCCTCATAATCACACTGAGGAAATCCATTTAAATGAAATCCATCCCTGGACTCTTGTGTCTCTGCCATGTTTCAGAGGGTAGGAGGAAGGGGATATTATTCGTCCAATTGGCTTCTCATCACACAGCTCCTTCTTCACCATCACTCCTCCACACACCACTCACGTGTAGACACACACACACACTCACACAATTAAGAGAAGAGTGCCTCCTTGTCCCCATGTGGCTCTCTACTACACAACAAGAGATAACTGAACTGAATACTGAGCTGCTTATTGGAGCATGATTACACACCACAGGACTCACAGCTAAATATCACCCAGATGAGCAGCCATTTCCCCACAACAATAGCTAATTGAACACAGTACCGTACCCTGCTTTTCAAAGGCCATGTTGAAATGGTGCAGGTTGATATTTGTTTTAAAAGAGATTCTCAAGAACTGAGTATCCACAGCTGCTTTTTGCGTTAAGTGTCCTGAGTGGCCTTAAATTCATGCAGAGTAACAAAGATGGGATAAAATGCTGCTAAGTCGTCATTTTGTAGCCCTGGAGATTTCGATAGATAAACTTGCAGAGTCAGGTCACAAGGAAGATACACAAACAACCTACACAACAGGAAGCAAGTGATTCATCCTGGTTCACTGCCATAAGCGCTGTCATAAGCACATCATGACTGGTGCTATACTGAAAATATACCTGAAAATTACTGTTTGCTAAAGTCCAGACAAGGAAACTGTGAGAAACAGTGATTGAAATAATCAAAGTACATCAGCAGTACTTTGGGTATATATAAAGACAAAACATTTAACAGTAAGATTTAGAAAAACTGGAAACATTAAAATGCTGCATTAAAATCATTAAGGACATAAAGATATAGAGTGCAAATGAAAGATTAAGTTTTAAAGTGCTTTTAAAGAGCTCAATCATAAGCACATAAAAAAGGAAACATTTTTAACCCGGATTTAAAAATGTTCACAGTTGGGGGTGACCATACATGTTAGCTTGCTGTTAGGGTTTAGCTCACAGTAGAAGCATTTGTTGCAGGGCTGTTACACAGGATTGCATAATGTTGGTACTGCCGCTACTGTGTTGTGCTGTCGTACAGTAGATCTTACTTTGCAACTAATAGAGGTCCAGCTTTGATATCAGGGCTCAGCATGTTGCCTGAATGTTTGGACACATTGCATCAAGGAATAGCAAATCTGCTTCCATGTGCCAACAGCAGGCTCCCTCTCTGACTGTGTAATAACTACGGAGATTCCTGCTGTGTAGTGTGCGTGTGTCTGTGTATGTGTGTTTATGTTTTAATGTGCATGAGCCATAGACGATATATATACAAGGATGGACAAAGCGAGATGTGACCTCATCAATGGTTTGTATTGGAGCTGGCTTGAGGCCCAGAGCTGCTGCTTATGGTCAGTACCATTGTTTCTGTTTGGAGCCAGGACCTTTCAAAGAGAAGCTGTTTATCAGTTATGCTATGACAACCACCCATCAGTCAATATTCAACTTATAGCAATACTTTTCACTTGGAAATACATGATTTTCTTTTTGAAAAGTGGCAAATACTATAGATAGCTAGCTAGCAAGCCAGACAAACACAGACACACAGACAGACAGACAGACAGACAGACAGACAGACAGACAGACAGACAGACAGACAGACAGACAGACAGACAGATAGATAGATAGATAGATAGATAGATAGATAGATAGATAGATAGATAATTGTATGTATTCAGGTGAGCTTGCTGTGAGTGGCTTAAAGGTCGACAGTGGCTGATTTCAGCCTCCAGGGCTTCCTGTCAATCTGTCTACTCCTATCATGTCTTTATCTTTATAATGATGAGATACGGTTGGCTGAGGTACTCTGATTAATTCACTCATTCTGGCAGGTAGTCACACACACACACACACACACACACACACACACACACACACACACACACACACACACACACACACACACACACACACACACACACACACACACACACACACACACACACACACACACACATACCTGATTGAAGCATTTTGTCTTTCTCAACCTAGGGGACATGAAGCCTATTGGTCATTCTCCAGCTTTGGATATGGCACCTAGAAACCCTCTTTTGACCTTTGAAGCCTGTTCCCATACCCTACTGCCTTTTTTCAGGCTATGCAATGGAGTCATTGTTATCATATAAAAATGACATCATCAAGTCAAAATGTTACCTCTATTTCTCCTTAATGGGGAATGCCCCAAATTGTATATTTTGCAAAAAAAAGAAGCAAAATCTTTTGCCTTTATTATTGTTTGTGTATGTGGTTTCTAAAGCTAGTGGAGCTGGTGGATGGTTGCAAAGGGACCTAGCCAGAAGAGAATAGGCTGATCAAATGGAGGACCTAAAAGAAACAAGCTAAAACAGCCTGGTTGTGACATAGCATGAACTGAGGAGCCCTCATAAAGAGCAGTAAAGAGTTTTAAAATAAACTGTAAATCATGCCGAGATACCCCACTAGAGCACCAGAATAAAAGTTGTTCTTCAGACAAAATAGAACAGATATACAACTGGGAACATGACAGACCATCTAGCTTGCATAGCCATGTTTCTTTTTACTGTGATATGACATTTGCATGTGCAAAACAAGACTGGAGAATTCCAATAACACCCTTCTGTTTTAGAGGTAATTAAAAAATACTAATGTAGTGTCAAACCTAAAATAGCTCACTCATAACATTTGTCTTGTTGTGAGGTGAACACACAAATGGCAAATGGCATTTCAGTCTGTGCAACCACACTCACATTTTCAATTAAGCTTGATCCACATAATATCACATCAACATACAAACCCTGCTGCTCATCCACAGACAGTGAATGTTTGCAGGATTATTGTTTACAATTTCTCATTACTTCAGACATGCCTGAAGTAATTTTAAGAATGGGACAGGGACATTTTCTGGTTCATGCAGTCACTTGTTAGTAAAACTCATTTGGACACAGTACAAAGCAGCTGTGGGACTGCTGGGGGAAAGCATGTTGTACATGCTCAGAAATGCAAATTGGCTACAATGGCCATGAAAGAAGACCCTTGATTTCTTTCCCTTTTTTTGGCTTCAGTGGTTCAGATGAGCATATGAATGCTTTCTTTGCCTTTCAGAGTGCACATGTGTCTCTGCTGAAGATGCACTGATGTTTAAAATTGTGTCTTCTGTTAAAATCATCAGAGCACTGCAAAATGCAGTTGGGACCATCACCACTGCTAACAGTTTAATCTCACTGCTTAAAACTCTGAGAGAGAAAGTGTGCAATATACCATACCTTCCTTGTAAAAAAATTAAGCCTTCACCTGAATTACCACCTTCTTTTGGTATTTGCCTCGTTAAAGACGAATAGAAGTCGACATGAAAGAGGTTTGGATGAAAAACAAAGAGGTACCCAGACCTCATCATTTTCTCTGGGCCTCTGGGCTTTGAGTTTATGGCCTTGGTTCCTGCTTTGTAAATAAACACCAAACAGCCGCTGCTCTGTTTTTACTTCACCAAAGGGAATATTTGGATGTGAGCGGATGTGAAACTGTGCATGTACATCAGAATGGAAGTGAGTTTGGGCTGGTCTAATTAATGTTTTAGTTGATGTATGTGTTTGTTTTGCAGTGTGTTTTTATGCAGTGCCTGTGTGTGTGTGTGTGTGTGTGTGTGTGTGTGTGCGTATGCGTGTGTGTGTGTGTGTGTGTGCGCGTGTGCGTGTGTGTGCGCGCGTGCATGCATGTGCATGTGTGGTTTCCTTTGAGAATTACTAAAGTCATTTTCCAGACGGACACCAAAATACATTTATTGTATCTGTTCATTTTAAAAGAGGACCTGTTAATAGTGCCAATTATATTTGTCAGAGTATTAAAGTTGCACTAAAATTGGTGGGTGGGCGTTTTCCAAAGCAGCAGTTGATTGACATCTGAGGGTGAATGTAGGAGACATGCTGTCAACTTCTGAGGCACACCACTGATGGGTGACTCATCTGTGTATCCTAAAAACAAAAAAATTATACAAGACACCCACCCCCCCTTTTTAACAAGCACAAATTTGTATCCCGCTTGAAAAGTGAAAGCTTGTTAGCTTAGCTAATTTCTTCAGGATAATAACTGCAGGCTCTCTTAGCGTTTGTCCTTGTTCTGTTTTCTCATTTTTAAGTTTTCTTTATATTACTTGACATAAAACATATGACTCTCCTGGATGATGTCATGTTACTATAGGTTTTTATTGTGACAAATTGTTTCATGCATTTCAATTTGCATATCTAAAAAAAAAAATCTTTGCCTGTGATTTTGGTATGACTGACAGCTTAAAATATACCACGTGACTTTTTTTAGAAAATGCACCAGTTTTTATGTGCAGCCTTGTACCTTCGACTTTATATCAAAGATATTGTTGCTAATTCTTTATTGATTCAAGCTGTGCTCCAACTATGAGTCATCTAAGATTGTCTGTAGAAAAAGTTAATGGGATTTTTACTGACATTTTCAGGCTGAACTCACTGCTTAAGACCAAAGTAGCAAAATAGAAGAAATAAAACATTTTTTTTCTTTTTGGTTGTGACAAATGTGGCTATATGGAAGTAAAAACAGCTAAGGGTACTTAATATAATGATTTCTTAGCTTAGCTTTCTTAACTTAATTGACCTTAACATATCATTAACATATACGGTGTGCTATTGCTGGCAAATTGTTTTTAAACTAATGGCAAAATAACATTTCTGCAAGAATTCATTGTACAACAGGCAGTACTGAAGATGGAGAATACTATTTGTGTGTTTGTCATTCATTTTACAGTGTTAAAGCTCAACTACAGCTGTGAGGAAAAAGACCCCTAAAAGACCCCATTTATTTCAGAGAGCAAGAGGTTGAAACGGATATTAAGGGGGAAGGGATGGAGAAGCCACAGGATTTTTTTACACACTGTCACATGTCCTTGGTGCACCTTGTGCTGCTGTTGTCTCTCTGTCTGTCTCTCTCTCTCTCTCTCTCTCTCTCTCTCTCTCTCTCTCTCTCTCTCTCTCTATCCTCTGGTGTTACTGGAGACATGATGAGCATTGAGAGCTACCCATCTGCCTCTGTATCCAAAAATAATGCACTAATAGTATTGGACAACTTTATCAATGATGAGTTGGGTATTTAAAAAATGTGAGAACAAAAAACAAAAACCCCCACTGTCAATTATAGATTAGAATTGCACAAAATTTACTTAAATTAAAATTCAGAAATGTTGTCACTGAAATATTGTTTTATTATTGGTGATGCTTCATTGAAATATTACAGGTTGGGATGCTGCATGTTGGAATTAAACACAAGCCTAGTAGCTAATGTCATTATCAGTTAACCTGCTGACTCAATTAATCATTTATTCCATAAAATATCAGAAAATTGTGAACCAATCGCTATGTTCCAAATCACCAAATCTGTGCCTAATCAGAAGCACGAATCATCAAATATTTGACATAATTACTTAAAAATGACTTAGATGGTGAATTGATTATCAGGGTTATTGTGGAATAATATTCTGTCAGTTTGCTAGCAAATTATTTTTGGGCGGTTCTATGTCTGTATCATATTTTATGATTTTTTTGTAAAATCCTAATCAATAAAATGACCAGTAACTGTTGTTTAACTGTCAGATAAACAGTAGTTACTGGTGTGGACTGAAAGCAACAATATTTGCCTTTGAAATGTAGTAAATAAATATAATGAGCAGTGGTGGAGTTAATGTACTTAGTTACTTTCCACTGCTGGGCATTTCCAGACAAAAACAACTGAATTTGTTTCCCATGTCAAGAATACAATATAAATATGAATATACTCCAGCGTTGACTCCGGGGACAGATGGAAAGAAGATTTGACCTAGTGAGACCCACGAGAGCCTGACATCAGCAACACTGTGACGCTCTGTCTGCTGAAAACAAGCAGAACTGTGTTTTCATGTGGCCCAGAGGAGCAACTGGTTAATAAAACCAGTAGGACAGTCTGTAACAAGACAAGCCCCCTGNACACACACACACACACACACACACACACACACACACACACACACACACACACACACACACACACACACACACACACACAGAAGTTGCTATGTACATGCAAACATAAGAACACACAACCACAGAGCCACAGGCATACAGGCACGTAAGTGGGTAAAGCTCAGCATCTCTCTCTCTCTCTCTCTCTCTCTCTCTCTCTCTCTCTCTCTCTCTCTCTCTCACACACACACACACACACACACACACGCACGCACGCACGCACGCACGCACGCACGCACGCACGCACGCACACACACACACACACACACACAGCTGGCAACTGGGAGCAGCTCAGGGTTAGAGACTTAAATATTTCTATTTTAGGTTGATGCAGACAGTGCCTACTTAAGGTGACGTAAAAAGAAAATGACACTTGGGAGGCATTTTAACTTTTAAATCTAAGATGTAACTTTTCTAAGACTAGAAAATGTAAAATTTTAATAGTATATTATTTTTAGTTTCGCAAGTCTTTGTGCAGCACAAGTTAATGATGAAGAAGTCATACAAATGTAATGTAATGCATTTATGTTGTATTGGTGTTTGATCAATGTTTTATTAATTTGACTACAAATTAAGATATTTTACAGTGATTTATGCTTTTGACCTCTGACGTTCAGACAGTGAAACAGCTAAACTGAACTGTGGGAAAAGCCCAATCAATATATTACTAGTGTCAAAAACGGATTTGTGCAAGACTTGTGATCAATAAATAGACTGGTGGCTCCCTACAAACAGAACAATCTATAAGCAGAGTCAAGAACATTAAATGAGCTTCATACAGTGGGGCCACAGTTGGTGAAAAACTGCAATGACACAGAAATAAAATGAAATCATCGTGCAAAAATTAAGGTCAGTATCAAACATGCACCAATGGGAGCTGCCCAGCAGCACCATAGTGCTCTACTGTTGTGTGACTTGCTCAAAGGACTCACAGAGGTAGTCAGTGTGAGAGAGTATTACTCATTCAAACACTCCCCCTTTTTGCCAGTTGGTATATAAATCTGAAATGGCATATTTTCTGTCACAAGCCCACTTTTACAAACCTTTAGGCTTCTGTTGCCCTATTTACACAAGAAAATGAGTCAGGAAATCTGTGCTCTTGCTTGTAGCTGAATTGAATTATGTGAAATGTAAAATGCTGTGAGTGTGTTTGCCACCAGCATGGATTCTTGTGACAGCAAGCTACATACTCTGTGCGACAAATAACTGAGGACTAGACCGTTATCAATTTAGCTGTAGATAAATTCATGGTAGCAGTATGGCTCCTGGCATGTTCTGTGGATCAGTCACTCCACCACTTTGGTGCAGAGTGAAATATCATATGGATACCCATGCAATTATGAATAGATCTTTTTGACCCCCAGTGAATGAAGCCATCTGAATTTGGTGATTTCCTGACTTTTCTTCTAATCACACTATGGGGATGACATTTGTGCTTTTGAGTGAAATGTCCAGAAGATAGTGAACCACAACTGCTGCATGGATTTTGGTGAAATTTATAATAATAATGTAATAATAATAATTGTAATAGATTTGGTGATTACTTAAAGTCCCTGTCCATTAAAATGTTTTTCTTCTGATTACCTTCAGTTGAATGTTTGAACTTCCCTGTGCAGAAGAATTAGACACTAGGAGGCTGTTCTTACATTAATATGCAGATAGAAGAAAGTTTGCTGAATCAACTTCTGAGTTTAAAGCATTTACTTACATGCATGATTTGACTCCCAATTAGTTTGAAACCAATTCTGGTGCAGCATGCAACTTACACAGGTGTGATGTGGAAACTTGAAGAAATAAATAAATAGAAAGAAATAAATGACTTTCGGTTTGTTTGTTTGTTTGTTTGTTGTTAGGCTAACCCTATGCTTGCTGCACTACTTCCTACTGAGCATGGATTAAGTATGTAAAAGAGATCTAAATTTTCCAGATCAGACATGTGGGATGAAATCACCCTATAAGCTTCAATGTAAAATATCTGTTGACGTCTTTATACGTCTTGTGGGATTCTGTTGTGCAAAACAGATTCAAAAAACATTCTTAGTTGCATGGCTGCGGGAAGTGGGGAGGTGCTGCAGCACTCTCCTAGTGGCAGGAGGGATATTTTTAAAAAATGTATTAAAATGTTTTTCACAATTTCTAAGTTTCTTGTGAATATTTGGGGAAATGATTTTGACAAATGTAGGCTGTTGCATGTATTTAAGATTTAAATTTAAATATTTTAGCCATAATCAACGCAGGTTCAGGGAAGTTATGTCAATGTCAGCTAGCTAGTGGTTGCCGAGGTTTCTCACTTGCTCCATGCAGCATTCATGGCAGCAGCAGAGTGAATGTAGCCTACATAGTATAATGACAAAAACATGGAGGAATATGGCATAAAAACACTGCCACCTGTGAAGAAGAGCACTACTGCAACCATGCTAACGGAAAGCAGCCAGAGTGAGTCTTAACCCCGGAGCGCGCCTTGACATTTGGACACCTGCAACCAGGGCACCTTGCCTCCCTGCAGCTCAAAATAAGAGATGGTGCTACTGTGTACTTTCTATTCATGCAGTTTAATATATCACACTATAGTATTTTTGCAAGGTGGTGGGGATGGATATGGAGAGTGTTATTTTGATCATGTCTTCAATGCATAATGGATGTGGAGAACTGTTAAGTAGTCAGAGATTATTTTCTTATGATTTGTGTAAAAAGGTTAGAGATGGAGACAAATTTTTTTTTAAATATGCATGTTTAATTGCAAAAATATACAATTGTGCAGGTCTTTTCCAGAGCTGGTTGCCATGATTGGGTTATGTTTTGGGTAATTTCTCCTTCCACTGCATTTGGAGTCTGCTCCTGGCCTCCCTCCAATTGAAGGGGGCGGTTTTAAGGGATGAAGAACACTTCCCCTTGCTAGGGGAAGTGCTAGGGGCAAAAATGAGTGGAAGTAGTTGAAATGGGAAAGGGCCTAATAGTCTTGCTGTATGCACTGAAGAATAAAGTTGTGAATCACAATGCCTTTATTTTTAAAATGTACTGGCCTATAATTTGAGTTTTTTTGCCCCACCCACACTCACCCCCCACACCCCTCCAAAAAAACCATTTTTTTCTCAGCACCCCCTGTAAAAAAATACTTCGAGCTGCCCTGCTTAGTTGTAATGGAGCTACAGCAGGGGTCAATGGGTGCCCCTTCACCCACCCCATCACTGTTACTGAGTGTTGGACTCTCTGTGTCCAACTACTACAGCAGTGATAAAAATATGAACATATCTAAATCCAAGTGAAGAGATTCTCCCATCTGGGGACCACCACATGCATTCCAGCTGCAATAACACAGAAAAGGAAGTCATGACACAGAAAAAAGCCAGCAGAGATCGCAGCCTAATGGGTTACTGTTCCAGTAGTGTGCCTTTCTGCACCAAGAGATGATGTGATGTAAGGCTACACAACAGCAGCTTTCAGCCAGCAATTGTACCCTGGTCTGCCCTCATATTGCTCATGCATTGACACTCTACTTGCATATTCATGTGCTCAGGGAAAAGGATTTTGTTGCTCTGAGAAACTAGTAAAAGTCAGTTGTTAAATGTTTAATGATCATGACTATGCTGAACTTTTGGGATGAAGGATGATGAGATGAAGGGATGGATGAAGGAAACTGTGGAAGAAACATGGTGAAAATCTCCAGAGAACTTTTAAAAAAATCTAAAACTTGACACAATTGGCTCCCTGATCAACTCAACACTACTGCAAATACATACACAAAGATACGCATGGGGAAGCAGATGAAGGTTAAAATGACAAACTTGCCAAGTTGGCTAAGACGAGACTCTGAAATATGGTTGTTATGATTATTGGGAATTTTCTCTGCTCATAGGCAATGATGTACTGATGTTTATCAGAAAATCAACAGATCAAATTCTCCAAGTACTTCCTGAAGGGTAGTGTTATATCATGCAAAATGATTTCTGGTTAATTTGGTCCATCAAAAAAAATCAAAAGTTCAGTTGTATGTTGGCCAAAACATAAACTTTCCTCAAACTACTTTTATGGAGCTTTTCTTATCTGAGTCAAAGGCCTGAGGATAAAAGGAAATCTTGTTCTTGCTCTTGTTCTTGTTCTTGTTCTTGTTCTTGTTCTTGTTCTTGTTCTTGTTCTTCTTGTTCTTGTTCTTCTTCTTGTTCTTGTTCTTGTTCTTCTTGTTCTTGTTCTTGTTCTTCTTCTTCTTCTTCTTCTTCTTCTTCTTCTTCTTCTTCTTCTTCTTCTTCTTCTTCTTCTTCTTCTTCTTCTTCTTCTTCTTCTTCTCCTCATTATGTTTATTCCAGCAGTATGGAGCTATTGGGAACACACTCTTTCCTCATCATGCCTTAAATACAATCCAGAGTACAAATTCAAAGTAACAAACAACAAGGTTTACAGCAAACTTTCAGTTACCCAAATGCCAAGACCTTGGAGCATGGCAAAGGGGACTAAACATGTGTTACCATAACTACAGCGTGGCTAATTTTACTACTCTCAGGAGTCAATCAGGTAGCCCTAAGTCATCGGTCAGCGCAGGAATACCTGCCCAACATATGCTTTGTGAGAGTTGTGGAACAGACATCTCCTGTAGTCTCCAGTCGTGGGTTGGTGTTGGTTAGCCAAAACCGTGCCAGCCCACCACATTCTAGCCCTTGGTAGATTGTGTGTTTTTTTTGTTTTGTAATTACATGAAAAGTATCTTACCAGCTTATTGTAGGAAATGTATGACACCTGTTAAATTTGCAACATTACAGTTCAAGAACAGTTTCCTTCAATGTCTGGTACTCTATATAATGTTTTTGACAGTCTAGAAGTCTTTGAAACAACATTTTGACCACATGATACTGAACCACAACTGTGCTCAAAACAGCATATATTATCTCCATGCAAAGATGCAGCTCTTCCCAGCAGGGTGGGTCACCATGACTGTACAGTGGTATTTTGAGGGGTCAGCTGCATCTGTCTCTTACTTTGGTCTCAACCTCACCACACTGGCTTTGTTCTGAATCAAATTGAAGTGCCCTCTAATTGCCAGGCCACAGCAGCTGCATGGGTTGTGCTGTGCCGGGCTGCTCCATAGGGGTGAAAGCTGAAACCTACGTCTTTAATTTGGGATATATCTGGGGGAGTCAACCACAGAGTGGAGAGAAGTTGGGCTATACTGTGGGACATTCATTGCCCTGCTCTCTGCATGTGCACACACACAAACACACACTATTGCAGCACACATATCTTACTGTATGTTTTGTACACATGAATGGACACTAAGATATGTGGAAAAACATACACAA
>JANJYP010229879.1:0-11532 GCA_024605115.1 Rastrelliger brachysoma | reverse complement strand
ACACACACACACACACACACACACACACACACTCACTATGATTGGCTCTGTCCCTACACAGATTTTTCTCCCTCTAATTACAATTAAAATAGTCACGCTTGTTTTCATGCAGCATAAGCACACTAGAGCAGAGTTAAGAATGGCTTGCTTGTTTATTGTGGTCATGTTGACAAAAGGGCCTTCAATAACGTGGGCCTAAGTCCAGCCTGACCTTTGCCAGTGGAGATAGAAGCCTGTCTCTTTCTCTGGCCTGAGTATTAGCAGACTGGTTCAACATAAAAGCTAAAAAGCTCATATACAAGAGTACCTAATGTATCTTTGCACCAACACACTGCAGCCTAAGAAGTAAAAATCATGTCAAACTTGACCCAGCATGAAAATACTGTTTTTACCAATCCACTCAGGATACTGCAACCTCAGTAACATGATGGCAATGTACCTGCTGACAGAAGTATCACTACTGCAGTGATGGTTTCTATTTACTTTTAAGTTTTGTTAAGCAAATATATTAAGTCAGTTCATATTTAAATAGGCCCATATCAAAAACCACAAATGCCCATGGGGGTTTACAATCTGTACAACATACAACATGTGTGATGCCATTGTGTGATCTTGACTCTGTGTCTGATTATATGGATTATATATAAAACGTGTGAAAATGAAAGGGTGCTGACATATCCAATGACAATCATGGCATTTCAAATATCAACAGTCAGTTTTAAGTGAAACTTCAAATCTATAATGATCTCAATAGGGAAACTTTCAGCGTACTCAAGCCCAGTAACAGTAATTCCACTGAATGACAGTCACTATCAAAAATAACAACAACACTGTGTATTAAAAGCACATTAAAATGACATTACATAGACTGCTAAGGTCTGGGTGATTATATCATTCAAGCTCTGTAATCTACGACTGCTTTTAGATCACCATCAACCTTATTACAGGGTCTTTACTTAATTGGGTAATGCAACAGGCGGCCTTGATCCCCTGTGAGTGCAATACCGTGGTCATAACATGGCCAGGCAAACCAAGGATAACATGGTGCACAGAAAGCTTAAAGTAGTCCAGGCTTCTGAAACCAGAGTCAGTGGAGTCACTTTTATAAAAAGATTTTGCAACACTGATGAAAATACATATAAAGGAGCTGTAATTGAAAAGTTCACTTTCATCATTTTTTTTCTCTGTCACCTTTTGCACATGAAATAAATTGATTCTTTTGCCTCTTAAAGAGCCTCATTGACTTTTTTATAAGTGTGTGGGCGATCTTTTTAAGAAATGGGATTGTTGATTATGCCCACACACACCTGGACTGAAAAGGGCAAACGTGGTTACTACTCTGGAAGTCATTTAAAGACATGAAATCAGGACCAACATCCACATAAACACCAGCTGTAACTCAAGCATAATGTAATTAAATACCACCTATGATATAAAACAAAACATCACAAAAAAATTTTACTCAGATGGTGTTTGCTTGTGTTTTGACATGCGGATAGTGTGCGTTTCGTTTAAACAAAAGGGGTTAGGGGCCCCATTAGATCCGTACTTACAACAAAATGTCCTATGTTCACTAAATGAATGTGCAAATATGTTAGCGAGAGAGGAAAACACTAGTGGGGGTGGACAACTAGTGACTATCTTTCCCTTGTATTAGGGATTTTTTCATCAATATGAGTTTAAAAAATCCTTACATCATTGTTAATTCTGAGTAACTGTGCTATTTTAGCATTACTGAAGTACGTCAGAGACATTAAAAACAGAAAATCATATAATTTGGAATATAACTTGTAAACTGAAGTATGAAATATAAAGAACAACTCTAAAAGTTTGAAAAGAGGACACTGAGTTCACTTGTCTGAGTCTCACTGGAAGGTGCCCTACTAAATGCCCTCCAACCCTCTGTCTCCAGTCTTGCCCTGGGGACCGAGAGCAACAGCTGGTCTGCAGATCTGAGTGTGCGAGGAGGGGTGTAAGGGGAGAAGGTCGATAATGTAAGAGGGGGCAATGATTTAAAAACAAGCAATTAAATTTTAAAGTCAATACTGAGCACAATGGGTAACCAGTGCCATGAGTCGAGAATCGGGGAAATGTGCTTATATTTTCAAGTTTTTATAAGAACTCTAACTGCTAACTGCAATATTTTGTACAAGTTGGATGTTGCTGAGTTAATGAGTCACATTAATCTAGATAACTGGAAACAAATGCATGAACTGCATCACTGAATTTAAGAATTTATCTAATGTTGGCAATACTTTGACAAATAGATGATTTGCTGATACTGCTTAAAGTTCAAGTCCGAAGGATTACTCCCATATTTCTGGTCTCATGGGTAGGTTGTAAATCCTGGAAAACTAAAGACTGGCTTACACAATCATGTGCTTTGGGTCAAAACACCATCAACTTCAGTTTTGTTATTGTTTAACATTAGGAAGTTACTGGACATCCACGACCTTGTGTCTGCAAAACAGGTTATGAGTGAGGTAACTGAGGTAAAGTCTGATGGATTTATGGTGTTGCATAAAAATGAAAACAAATATTGAGGCCGTGGATAACTTCACTCAGTGTTAACATACAGATAATGAATAGTAAAAGGGCCATAAATATATCTTCCAGGAACACTGCAGGAGGTATTCTAGTCAATCAATTGATATACCACGATTGATCGACAATACCAAAGCAGTGCAACATTTGGCCTCTACTACCCATCATAATTTCATCAAGACTAAACTTTTCAAAGTATGAGTGGTGATTCATAAAAGATGAAAGCTAAGGATATTCTACTTTTTCCATTACTTGTGTAAGAAAGAGTGATTTTGATATAGGTCAAAAATTATTAAAACTATCTGTGTCAAGGTTGATTTCCTCAGTAGGGGTTGAACAACAGCAGATTTGGAAAATGGAAGAGTAACCCCTAAGGATGAAGACTTGTTAAATATTGCCAAAATATCTGAAGATAAAAGGCAGAAACCTCTTTTAAAAATCTTGTGGGTGAAAACATCTGAAGGATAGAACAGAGATTTCATGTCAGTAATCACCTTCAGTAAATCTAACTGGTACCGACACCAGATAAAATGAATTTTAAAAAAAATCTGATGTATTTCACTGTGCGGTAGAATAAACAGAGATGGCATGATTTGATCTCCAGTGCTTCAAATTTTATCGATGAAAAGGGACAGAAATGCTTCAAATCTCTCAATAGAGAAGATTTCATGGGGTCAGTAGGATGGTGGATAAGAGAGTTTATAGTCTTAAATAGAAACTTTAGGTTGTGAGCATTTGCAGCAATGCAATTTCAGAAGTATTTGAACCTTTCTTCCTTTACAGTGTTATTAAACACTTTGAAAAGCTTTTTCATGGTGTTAAAAGTGCACCTTAATTTGGAAGCTTCCCATTTCCATTCAGCATGTCTACATACTCTTTTAATGATTTGGATATGGGCATTAGCCCATGCTGTTGGATTTGCTAAAGCAAGGGCAGTTTTAGACATTTTAAAAGGGAGCTACCATGTCTAGAGTGGCAGCACATTGCTGTATGCATCAACAATGATACGTTATCAAATCAAATCAAATCAAATTTATTTATAAAGCACATTTAAAACAACAGCGGTTGACCAAAGTGCTGTACAATTTTGGATAAAAAACACCATAAAAACAACATAAAAACACCAGACAACAATGCGTATACTGCCCTCTCACATATAAAATTGGCATGTGTTGTTGTCCCTTTAACAGTCTTTTCAATGATGAGAGAGAAAACCAGCAATAAAATGTTACTTTTCCGCTCCAGTGACGTTCATGTGATGTTCCACCATCAGTATCCAAGTGTCATTTTATTCAGCCGGTGTGCTTACAACAATGTTTGCGACTGCTCAATCCACACGCTCCTCTGACAGTGCATCTGTGTCAGGTCAAATAAACATTCCCACGAAGGGGCCGGTGTTTGCGTGTGTTACACTATGTGTCAGCATCTTCAACTGTATTTCCATGCGAGTGAAACGCTCGCTGTATGGCTTGTCAATGCACGGATGCTCATTAGAGTGTTAGCTCCCAGTGCAATCGTGTGAGAGTGACAGTGAGCCTGATAGACGCCGGCACAAAGACAAAATAAGTCAGGGTGACAAAGAGGAGACAAATTAGCATGAGTTAACCATCACCAAGATTTCAGTGGACTGCAAAAGAAAAACAAATTCACCAAATTCTGAATGTACTCTTTCACCAGACTAGCCATGCAACCCCACTGTTTACTAAAAATAAGCTAAACCATAATGGTGACAGAAGAAAAACAAAGCCATCAAGACACAAACCTTTTTGACCGTTAAGTTCAATGACAAGCTTACAAAACCACACTTCACAATGAGCAATATTTATTATCCAACTAGCGTGTTCACACCAGTTCATTTATCTAGCCAGCAGCAAATCTACAGCATACCCTTGTTGTTTCATTCATCTAATAAACTACTGCTTCTGAAAGCTGAACAAACGAGCTTACTATGTTATGCTAATGGATGAAAGAAAAGTCTGCTAAATTACAAATGTGGGAGGACGACAAACCTCGGTTTCATGCAATTTGACTGATGACGAGAGCTGCTGAACTCAGTGATCTTGCATATATTTCTACAGCGGGGTTCCTGAGTGCACCACTGTTAATTTTTCATATAGGCTTCTGGGAACTGAGGTACAGTAACACTTTATCTGAATTACACAGCTATACCGAAGAATAACGTGAATATATTAGAGGAATTCTTATGGGTTTATTTTAATGGGAATTAAGCTTGACCTGTCAACACCATAGCTAATGTAGTCTGATAACTGTTACCAATTAGACACACTGGATATTAAAGCTGTATTGATATTCAAACCAGTTAGCTTCAGAAAGAAAAAATATATATATTTCTATAAAATTTCCAAGTAGTTTTATTATATGGTAGTTTTATTTTAAAGTAAACTATCTTCAATAGATAAAAAGTAGGGCACTTTATATCACATTAGTGGTCAATTATTTGAAAAAATTCTAAGAAACAAGTTAAAAAGTGAGTCAATATTATATTCACTGATAACAGCTACTGTACATAATTGTCCGCTGCTGGAAAATGGTGATAATTTACCAGTAAATAGAAATATCTCAAGACAATTCCCAGAATCCATACTGGAGCCAATCCAGGCATATTTTAATCGGATCAGTATGTAAACAATGCTGATCAAAATCCACACAGTGTAGCAATCTGCTGCATAAGAAGCGAAAATTAGAGTGTGTAAATATGAATTATTATTTGGGTGTAATAGTGACTTCAGACAATGATGCTGGAAAAACACACATATTAGCGAATAATCTAAGCAGTGTGGAAAAGATTCAGGAGTCACATCCTCCCTCTAATGTGTGTTCATATAAGTAATTAAAACTTATTAATCTCATATTTTGGAATCAATAAATTGACCTTCAGTATTTGCTTCAAACAGCTACTAAATAATACGTTGAATCAGAATAAGAGTTAAGTAACTATCAGTATCAAATCAGGCACATTAGCAAGGTTGTGGGTTTAAACCTCAGTTGTGTCAGATCCTTCCTGTGTGGAGTTTGCATGTTCTCCCCACATTTGCATGGGTTTCCACCACATGATCAAGTTTCCTCCCACCAACAAAGACGTGTATGTTAGGGTTAATACTCATGTCAGTGGCTCTGACAAAGGGACTGGAAAAAGAACTGGAGTTGGTCCCCAGGCGCTGCACTGGGTCTGCCCACCGGCTCCTAGTGTGTGTGTGTGTGTGTGTGTGTGTGTGTGTGTGTGTGTGTGTGTGTGTGTGTGTGTGTGTGTGTGTGTGTGTGTGTGTGTGTGTGTGTGATGGGTCAAAGGCAGAGGATCAGTTTCCCCTCAGGGATCAATAAAGTAGTCTTCTTCTTCAGTACTGAAAAGGACTCAAGTCTGGATTGGGACCAAAAAACTTGACTGCGACGTCCGTATATCAGTAGGTGACACTCGACAGTTTGAAAGCTAATAATATATGACTGACACAACATTAGTGATACAGTTAACAGTTCCACACTATACAGTAGCTGGTTGAGCTAATGTTAGCATCACAGGCTGACTATGTGAGCTGCTGTAGCTTTGAAAAAGTCCCGATTATGAGCCAAAGCTGAATGGCTTAAAATATTAACCTGATTCGTTAAAAGGTTTTAGACCGTTTATTATCTTCCAGCTGTCTGACATTTTCCGTTGACACATACCTAAGCAGCTGTCTTCTGACATGATCAGCTAATTTGTTTTCCAAAGAAACAATGTGTAACTCATTACTATGTTGTTCTCTCTAAGCCACAAAGGTTTAGTTTCTAATATCAATGCAATGGAGAGTGTTATATCTTTCATTAAGAACACTTTGAACCAAAGAAAGAAAATGCTGTCTTACAGAAAGCACAGACCAGACAGAAGCCACAGGTTTCATTTTGCTCCTCCTCGGTCAATTTGTGTAAGTTTCCTTAATTAGCTAGATTCGATGAAGGACCCTGGTATAACTGCGATCTCTCGTTCTGTTAAGGGTAGGTTCCTTTTTTTCACGTCATGCCTCTCATCCCCCTCTGTTCCCTTACTGATTTTCCATTGATAAAATATGTCATTCCAAACACTTAAAGTCAGTGGTGGTCGACCAAAAGTGAGAGGAATGGATAGCTTAATGTCAGTTTCATTTCAAAAGAAAGGGAGCAGAGTGCTTTTCTTTAATCTTCTGCTCTGAAATTCACCACCCTAACATTAAACTCTATTTACCTCCTGTGTTTCCGCTAATCTGTCTGCATCTCTCTATTAATGAGGCCTGAGGATGTGAATGTCTGCAGTGTTTTTCTTTTCTTTCTTTAACTCTTTACCAAAGTTTACAGGTATTTGTAGCTCAGTGCAAGAGGCTTAATATACCTGAAACATAAACGTGACATTTTACACATAAACCATACTGTCAGTTTGCCATCCGGCATCCAAAATAGCAAGCATGTTTAGACAAAACACTGTGATCACGTCCTAGCATGGTGTCTCATTATACTGTAGGTCACTGCTGATGGTGATAACGTAGTGATTGAAAGTTTGAATGCTATCTTAATGATCGACTCAGGATGTGTTTTAATTTATATTAGAACATTAAGAGCAACATCCAACTTGAACTGGAAAGAAATAAAATGTGTTTAAGGTGGAATTCTTAATATGAATAATCTATAGTTAGATTGAGGTACTAGTTTTGACTATTTAAATGTTATGATTCATGATTGCTAATTTTTAAGGCACGTTTACTAAGCAGCTACACTTTATCATAAAAGGCCTTCAAATTACACACATTCACACTTGCAAGCTGCCAAGTACAGCCACAGGAGTCTGCTGTTGGCAGCTGAGCGGCTCCAGTGAAGCAGTAAAAGTTCAAAAGCTTCGCACAGTGGAAGGCTCAGGGAGACGAACATAACACGTTCACTTAAACAACCATGATTTCCCCCGCCGAATCCGATTGTCAACCCAGAAAACTTGTGGTTTGAAATCCTCTTTCTCTACCTCTGGCAGCCTACCTTAAGTGACATGTAACTGCTCTTTTGCTACAAACTGATTATCAACATTTTACTGGAGACCTAGTAGTGTGGTGCTACCTTAAACAGTCGATGTCCAAGATTACAAGTTATAGAGGAGATGAGGAGGGTTCTACATTAGTAATATCCCTCATTTCAATAGATGGGTTGATTAGTTAGCAGTACAGCTTAGTGATGCAAAGAGAAGAAGGACAAGAGCAGGTCTCTACAAGATAACCTTCAGCGAGAGTACTTAATGTTGAAAACGGTCTCCTTAATGTCAGAAAACCTCTATGACAGCACTCGAGGATTTGGATGCTACTTTGAGCTTAATATATTTGATGTTCACTCAAAGTGCTTTTAGCTTTAAGTGCATCCCAAAGAGCACATACAAAGTGTCAAGAGCTCCAAATGCATAACCTGAAGGAAAAGCAAAAAGTTTTCTGTCTTACTGAGACTGAGTGATAAGGTTCAAACAGGAATCAAAACAGCTCAGACTGTGAGAAAACATAAGAACCTGTGCAGTAAAGTGAGGACACCACAATACCCACACAGCTGNCACACACACACACACACACACACACACACACACACACACACACACACACACACACACACACACTGTCCAGGATGATTAAAGTTTTTACATTGAGTTGGATGAATGTCCCAAGCTGATTTGCTGGATCAGTATTTGAACAGATCAGAGATCAGTATTCTGTTTATGGTTATAGCTCTTTGCTCTCCAGGCACATCTACAGGCAAAACCACCTAAGTGCACTTCATTAAAACACCGAAACCCATGCCTTACACAGAATACACATTCATCACATAGCAAAAAGCATGAAGCAAAAAAAAAAAAAAACATAAACAAAATCAATAACTGCTAGATATTGATTTTTGCAAACAGCAGTACCTAAAAAAGACAGTTGATACATTTGGCTTATGTAAACAGCTTTTTGTACATAAAATGTTAAATCTTCTTTGTGTGGATGTCTGACAGCATATGAGAGTAGATAAGTTCGTACTGAATGTGAGAAATGATGGCTGCATTTGAAATTATATACTTTTGTCACTGATATAATCTCAAACTGAAATTGTTATATCATTAAAGGACAGTTTCATGAATGTTCAAATCCGTCTTAAAGGATCAGTGTGTAAAATTTAGTGTAACAGTTGCAAAATGCCAACAAATGAATTGCTGAATAAAATAGATGGCTGAAACTTTATATTAGCTTTAGATACACTTTCTAACATTTTTGCACATAATTAGTACTGTGGGTTTGCCCATTGACCTGAAATTGCTTTGGGAAGGGATTTTTAATAGCCAGAATGAAGAGGAGGAATAATTACAACAAGCAAAACCTGTCGCAGTGTTCATGTGGGCACCTGACCTGTTTTACAGACTTGAAAAATTGTTAACTTACTCACTAAAGCCTTTCTTAAAAACAACATTCATTATGTATGGCAGCACCTGCATCTTTAAATCACCACATTGGCAGTATGAGTACAGATCTGAAATGGATGCCAATCATAGTGAACACAACAGCTCCATGGGGCATTTCATGCATTTTTAGTACACCGCAGCACACAGCGGAGTTTGAAGGCCTCGGTTTCAGGGCTTATCCATGGATTAGTGCCTGGAAAAGTTCATTCTGCCCTGGGAGACCCAGGGTGCACTGAGCCCTTCCTAACAGGGATTGTGTAACTGCTGGGAACTTTTGATTTTGTTTTGTTCATAAAAGCAGGAGGATTACATCCTCAGAGACCCACCTGACCCGCCTCCCTCTTCTCCGCTGTCCCCTGTTGAACCCATACAGCGGATTCCATCTCCTAGCCAGATGGGAAATACAGCAGTGCAGGGATTCTCGATTTTACTCCACCAGTGTTATTTGTTGGAAAGAGGAATCACAGACAATGAGTGAGAGTGAACCTGACCTCTTGCATTTTACTTGTCCTGTAAGCCTGCTAGCAGATGTGAATCCTTAAGGGTTAATCTTCAAGGTCTTGCGTGTTCTTAATCTCCATGTCTATTATAAAGACTGGACATCTGGACTATTCTAAGTGCTGCGTAATATCATCTGCATACAGTAAATCATAGTGATGTAGCCAATGGTCTGACAGTCAATAGCTGTATCTTTGCATGGTGTTAGGTCAACTTCATTAATGTTAATGTTATTCTAAGTTACAAGCGTAATTTTACCCCTGCTATATAACCAACTGCATTGTGATTACATGTTTTTCCCAATAAAGCAACACCACAGAAGATGCACAAGGTGACCCACAGTAAAAAAAAAAAACTTCAGTCCTTATTTGGATACATTTTTTAAAATCCAATGTGATGTTGCCTAATTTAGCTCCCAAATCAACCATAAAATCACTGAATAATTAACAATGGAAGAAAGAAAAAAGAAGACTGGCGGATCTTTGTCTGTTTGAAAATACAGTGCAAAGCAGTTTGAGCACACAACCATGATTCAATTCTCGGCTTCTCTTCAGGCAGAGCAAAGCTTTGAACGCGTAATAAATTCTTCCAAAGGCTAAATTGCACACTTGTTTCATCTGGCAATGAGATTACTCGAATGGANCAATTCTCGGCTTCTCTTCAGGCAGAGCAAAGCTTTGAACGCTTAATAAATTCTTCCAAAGGCTAAATTGCACACTTGTTTCATCTGGCAATGAGATTACTCGAATGGCATATTCTGGAAAACTGAGAGAAAGACAATAATGAGGCAGTAATCTTATTTCTCCACAACAGCATCCATTGTTCTCTTAAAAAGGCTTCTGTTTAGTCTGGTTCAACTCTCATTCCTATCCATCTTTCCATTGAGGAAAATTTTTGCAGAGCCAAGGATAAATGAGAACAATAACATTTCTACAGCACTCAAATGCATTAAACTCAAGATAGGAGGAGGGCTATTGTGTCCCTCTGGCTTTTTTTAGGCAATCACTAGATAGCAGTGGTGACTATAAGCACAGCTGTGAGCGAACAGCAGCACAGATCAAGTGAGCAGCATCGCTCGCCATAAAACTTCTGTAATAACTTCCCCTGAATAAGCTGCTAGACTTTTGCCTTGGTTGGCATCAGTCATCTTTAGACAACTTTCAAAACGTTCAGAGTAAAACATATCAATTAACACCCGCAGTTTTTTTTCATGTGACAGTGGCCCCTGGAAATGAGGAATTGTCAGCGTAGGCCAGTAGGGGTTAAGCTCCCTTTTTGAAGATTATGCTTCACTTTGCAGTGGCCTGGCCCAGACACTAGCCACTCTCGTCTAATCCAGCACTGGAGGGTTTTGATAGCTCCCACTGCGAGTCCTTGTTACAGTTACTGATTAAAACTGAGAGAGANCAAATGAAAGAATAAAAAAAAAACTCCTATTTTTGAAGCAGCAGCCTAATCTATATAGCATTGACACTGATTAACTCTGAATCTAATACGTGAGCTTAAATTTGGTTATTTTAATGCACGCTTGAGGTCCAACTATGCTTGGAATTTGCTTTAAAAAGAAAATGCACAAGTCAAAGCCAAAACAAATCAAAATATCTACTTCAAGAAAAAAAGTTAAAAAAAAAAACTTAAAAAGAAATCTACAATTTAAATAGAGTTATAGAATATAACATTAGCATCCTCAAAGCGCCAACAGTAGAAATAGACATGGCTGCCCATTTGACAAACAAAACATTGACTGTCACACCTGAAAAAGAAGGAAATTTAATCCTAAGAAATGACGTTACAGTGCTCCATCGGTCATAAAGGATAAAAAAAAAGTATTATCTGGCATTAGTTGTTTACACACCACCATCTTTTGTTAATCACTTATTGTGCTGTAAACTCTCTCAATCTTTTCTTCACTCATCTCTGATGCTGAATAATCTCTGGGATAAAACCTACACATGGCCATGCTCATCCCCCCCAAACTTGACATGAATAATTCACAGCCATCTGCCATGGATCAGCACTCTGAATGAGACTCCAAAAAAGTGAGGAGGTATGTT
>JANJYP010229818.1:0-13636 GCA_024605115.1 Rastrelliger brachysoma | reverse complement strand
TACATATACACATATACATATATGTGTGTGTGTGTGTGTTCCACTTTCCCCCTAGAGCGTTAATTACCAAAGCTGTCGGGGCTCACCTATGTGACTCAACCAGGCCACAAGACAGACACAGAGAGAAAGAAAGACACACACACACACACACACACACACACACACACACACACACACACACACACACACAGACAGATGCACTTCAAAGTAAACACGCATCCCATCAAACAACAATGTAGGAGGATGAGGAGGATGACGTAGTTTACCGCAAGCAAACTGTCGCGCAAACATACGTGCTCAGATACGAGCAGACACACTTCATGTTCCCAGGAGGACGCACCGACTGAGAATGAGGCCAGTGGGTCCTTGTCTTGTCTGTGGATGACTGTACTCATCATTTGAGCTTCATCTGGGCCAATGTGTGTGTGTGTGTGTGTGTGTGTATTTGCGTGCTTTAACATTTCTAAAAATGAAAAACAAATTCTCAGGAGAAGATTGTTGCTATGGGATGCTGTTCGGAGGTAGGTTACTGGTTCAAATTCCCAATTAGAAATAAACAGACACACACACACACACACACACACACACACACACGCACTACAAGCACCAAAAACACAAATCAGCTGCCTGCCTTTTCCCGATGCAGAGAGGAAGTCGGCTTACTATTTGAAGGGATGAAACAAGTGCTTGGAGACAGAGGGGAGTGAGAGAGCTGCAGAGAGGACGAGCGTTGCTAAGCAGACTGAAAGCTGAGAGAGGCTGTCAGCAAGCCAGCAATGCACTACTATTGCTACACACACGCGCACACACACCAGGAGAAAACACAAAATGGAGACACTGCCCGACCCGCTGTCTTTGCAAGAAATTATATCCAAGCAACCATAAAATAAAAGATGTAAAATAAATGCTGAAGCCTCCGTTTCTGTCTAAAGAAGATGAGCTCCACAGTTAAATGAGTGAGCGTTTAAATAATGGGTTTTAAACGTGTTACTGAAAAAAAGTTGGAGTTGCCCCTCAGTAAATCTCTTTTTTTTTCCTTTTTTTCATCTTACAACAAACCCTAGTATGCTGTCATGTATATCGATCGACGGTTTGTTTACTTCTTCCTCCGCACAGGAGGCTTTTCTGCTTTAATGTGGAATACTGCAGTATATGTCAGTGCTTGGTTGGTTGTCGCTGTCTGCAACGGGGCCAGGGGGGAAGAATGGGGATGGAGAAAGAAGCAGGGGGGAGAGAGAGAGAGAGACAGAGAGAGAGAGAGAAGGAAGGTTGACCCGTGATACAGTCACTGCGTTACAAAGAGAAACCTGCACCTGGCCAAAACACCCTGCAGGGTAAAAATCTATCACAGACACATGGAAAGAGAGAGAGAGAGTTAAATCCAAACAGGCCCAGGGTCCTGTGACTGTTCTACAGGGAGCTCTGGTCTCATCCATATTACATGCAGGAGCTTGTTTGAAGCCTCTACTGCTCGTCTTTGCATGGGCAGCTTGGCTTTGCTGTCCAGGCCCCTCGGGCTTGCCTGTCTCTCCCACACACAAATACACACACAGCGCGCGTCATGCAAATCTATCAACTACCATGACTCTCCTCTCTCTCCCTCTCACTTTCTTTTTCTCTATGTCACAAGATCTGGTTTTCAAAACAAGTCTCAGAAGACTCTTCTTTTTACTTTCACAGCGGCTGATGCAGGGTCTGAAATTAACACCCGCCAAGCGCCAAATGCTTGCAGATTTTCCATTTGATGAGTATATCTCAGAAGGCTAAAGTGTGCCACACCGGCGGGTAAAATGTTTGTACCAAAATAGTCATGTAATAAAATATCTGGTGTTATATGGCTCAGAGGGAATTTACTCATGCTCATCCCTATACAGTGTAGACACATGGACCATATGTGTTTTTTTATGCACGTGTAAACAGCGCAGCTAAACTGTAGAAGCACTTGAGATGGTCTGAGGCAAAGGAACGCCGGAGACTGTCTCAACCACTCCTACTTTGGCGGCACTGTTTATTATGTGGGACTTGACATCACAGCTTTGTGCTTAACCGTCACTTGCTGCTAGTATTGAACATAATAACCTTATTATCTCATCTTGTGTCCTTCACATTGAGTTAAAATCTAAATCTAAATTATTTTAAAAAAACAATATACACAGAATTCTAACAGTATTTATCTGGAGGCTGCTAATCATTTCCATCCTGCCTGTACTGTTATTGCTACACCAAAGCCTCTGACAGGTGAACCCACAGTCCACTTGATCACAAGTCTTCCTCCATTAATTCAAAACAGTCCGTCAGCATCTAAGGCAGGCTTGACAACAGCCCAAGAAAAGCGCGGTCGGGTTTAGTAAATGTCATTACAGTTGAGTCAGAGCTCTAAGTGAACACACCTGGGTGTAGATCAAACAGACTGTGTGAGAGAGAGCGAGCAGGACAGTGATAAATCTCCGTCCTGGCTCCACAGTGACGCTGATGAGTTGAGAGCAGACCGCAGCACTGATGGAGCACCGTGACTCACGCTGCAGGATAGGGTCGGCGTGGTGATGGGAGGAAGTGGCTGATGGTGTGCGGATGTGTTTTTACATGTGTGTGGCTGTGTTGGAAAGATTGACTTCCTTTAAAACTGTGAACTGAGAACTGTGTCACCAGCGCATTATCATATGCTAATATGTGTATTTGTGTGTGCGTATCTGAGCATGTGTCAGATTTCTAATAAGAGGCTGTGTCGTCATCGTGTAGACACACCAAAAGCTCACGTCAGGGTAAAGTCACAGTCTGGCTTTTGGTCAGTCAAATCTTATGACACAAGGAGAAAAAGTTAGGATTTAAGTTTCAACTGTAACTCTCATTCTTCTGTGAGGTGTAACTGCTTAGAGAATAGAAAATGAGGCTGTTTGGTTGTCTGCCAACGCAGCAGACAGAAAGGGCAACCTTGCCAGCTGCAGCCAGAATTCACCATCATTTGGCTTGAGGGGAGATTTCTTCCCTCACGATGAGTCAGTCGTCTCAAGACCTACTGTACATATGGCCTCATCTGGGATCAGGATGTGCCTCAGCCCATTTCATTTTGATAGTGATGACAAAGAAAATGTCTGGCATGACAAAGTGCACTTGTCATAGGAACTGGTTAAAATGTAGCCAGACTGTAAACCACAAGGCAATACTTCAGTCTTCAAAGGATAAAGTCAAGGGCAATGAGGCTGTGCGCGGGCCAAACGAGGCTGCTTAAATACGACAAGCGAACAGCAAAGCCAGAAAAGGAGCTGGACATGCAAAAACCCGAGAAATAGTGCCACATGCTCCAACAAGAGGCGCATACACAAACGCCACTCTGTTGCTCGGGGACAGTTAAGGAGGACTTGACTACTAGCTCTGCATGCAAGGATGCTGAAGTGCACTCACCAGTCTCGACACATGCAGCCCATTAATTAGGCTTCCATAGCTGCTAAGGACGCTCAAATGAAAATACACTATATACTATTTTATAAGAGCTATTTGGTAATTAATTGTATCTGCAGGTCAATGACCTCAAAGATTGTCTACTCCTTACTTTATGATGTAAAGAGGTGCAGTGGGGCTGTAGAGGATCCAGAGGGAAATAATACTCCATTTACAGGATGCAGATGAGCTGTTACGGACGCTAGGGGATATGAAGCAAAGAAGACTGCATGTTTGCATGTGAGTGTGTATCTGTCCTGAGAAATATCAGGGAGACGGATGATTCCCATGAGTGATGTCACTTTAGGTGGGGATAGCGGTGAGATAAACACATCAGCATTCGGCAAAGGCAGAATCTAAAAGAGATGGAAGACTAGGCAAAACCACAAAATGTCACTTGTTTCACCTTCATTGAAGCAGTCCATTTCCCAGTTGCTAACTTTACAGCCTTTCCCTGAGCAACATTAGTCAGGCCCCTGGTGAGATAAGGATTTACAGGGCATAGAGGCAGCTAGCAGTGGGAGGGGGAGAAACTGTTGGAGGGCGTTTGATGTTAGTGGAGCAAAGGTAAGGCTGCAAAATCAAGGACTCACAGGGCAAGTAATCACCTACCCAAGCTGGCAGGTTTGCATCTAACAGTCTTCAGCTGTTCTGCAAAACTTGTACACGCCATGGCAACACTTAAGCTACATCCCCATTAATACATTTTTGTTTTTAAAAGCATGACTTTTACCTACGCCTTACTAAACCTAGGGTCAACACTACTCCAGTGTTTTTAAACCCCTAAAACAGAGACTATAGAAAACACTGAACTCAGCTTTAGTTAGAGGACTTCAAGTTTGTGTTTTAGTCTCAACACGCAGAATCAGAGACTTTTGAAAGCAATGACGCAAACACCCACGTTTGTTTCCTGATTGGATCTTATCAGTCGCGACGTGTCCTTCCCTGATTCATCACACCCTTATCACATGACCCCTTTTTCTGAAAGAAAACAAATGACATCAGTCTTGAGCGGTTCATTCAATCTGGTCTCACTTTTCACCATTTTACCATCTCTTTTCTGCAACTAAGCAACCAATTGCTTCCTGCTTACACCAGCTGCCACATGTCCGGTATACGTTGATGGTCTGGTGATATACATAAAATGAAAAAGATTATTTCTGAAACTGTGCTAAAACACTCCTTTTTATTTTAAAAGGCTGTTTTAAAATAAGTATGGATGTAGTCTGATCCTGGTTGATGTTGTTCTGAGCCATTAAGCATGTGGAGCCATTTGACAAAAGGACTTGGACACCTAATCAAACAACGCAGGCAGAATCGCTTCCATATGGAAATGACGAGCTATTACCAAACATGCAAATAAATTACTGGCAAAGTGGAGAGATGGGGATTCCCTTAATCGTACAGGCCGACAATTTTCCCTTGATTTCCCTGTGTTTGCTACATGCATAATTGATCAGTGTAGTGGCTGGGCTTAATGTGTTGTGGATGTGCCGGGTGGCAGCCCAGCGGGACTCATGACACGCCTTTGATATCTTGTGTTTATCTCCCTGTCTGGGACACTGGGGCTGTGGGAGAAAATATGAGAGAGTGAGTTAAAGTGCCTATATGGTGTGTATTTGTGTGTGAGTGAGTGTGTGTGTGTGTGTGTGTGTGTGTGTGTGTGTGTGTGTGTGTGTGTGTGTGTGTCTGCTCCTATGGAAAGCGCCGTCTCTGTACTCTCCATTTATATCTTCATTAATCACCGTTCCCACCGGGAAGGCAGCACAGAAGAGTCTTTCAAATGCAAACTCTCTCTCTCTCTGCTTGCACACAACACGCAAAGGCTGGCAGTCTCCCACAATTCTTTTACAGTATACCTCCCTCTCCCCTGCCCCCCAAACACACACACACCCTGCTCTTCTGACTGTCTCCCAGGGCGACCAGACAGTGGACAGTTAATCTTCTCATCACCTCGTCGATTAATTAATACCAAGACTCCTCATTATTCTGAGTCTCATGCAAAACAACCCCAGCGAAGTAGTCAGACGTGTTACGATCCAAGCCTCTTTTTCTTCTGACAGTCTTGTTTGAACTTGTAAGCCATTATATTCGCCTAACTTTCACTTGTTCTTGCTCTCATTTTCTTTAGAGGCGACAAACTGGTCTGACGCCCTGAGGGGGGAAGAGCCATAACACAGCGAACATACAAACATGCTGTCAGTCCAGGACCCTTTTAAAGTCTGGAGGACATTTGACTGGGAGGGGCTTAGCCAGTTTGTTTAGTCTATGGGACTGTTGGCAGACGTGGCAGAGGTTCCACTGTATCTGGACTGACCTATCTCTGCTGCTGTGACTAGCTTACATCAGTCCCAGTGCTGCGCATTATCTTCTTCCTGTGCTGCTGAGGTGGGAAAAGAGCCCAAGCAGAGGAAACAGTCAAAAACAACAAGCTACAGCTGTGGTGGGAAACTACCACTATCCAACAAATGATAGATTTAAATGCAGCATTTAAGATGAGAACCTAATTGCAGCTGAAGCCTGTAACTATTTTCAAATGTTCGATGTTTAATGGTTCAAAAAACTGTGAATATTATTCAAACAAAAAGAGTAAAGTAATGGACTTTGTGTTCCTCCAGTGTGCTACAATGCTGTTATGGAGCTGTGATACTGGCACTGACCTGATGGTGACATACCAGAGGCCCCTTGGCTCAGCCCCTCCCACCTTGTGGGGCCCCATTTAGCCCTTTACAACAGGCAGCAAACACTGGCCAAGGAACAGCTTGTTGTGCACGGGGAACACGTACAGTCTCCCACACCGAACTACATACAGGCGTGATAGACTGTAGGTTACTCTGGGCCAGCATTCAAAGAAGCTGCTGTGTATTCAGTATAAGTGGATAATTGTTCTTTGGAAAATGCACAAACAGACATAGAAATATGTGTATGGGTGTCTCGGGGTGGGGTTGGGGGCAAAGGAAAGGCTGGGGGAAATGCGAGCTAATCGGAATGTGATTGGCCAGCCACGAGGGCTGTTCCAGGCTAGATGTGTGGTTCAGCTCAGGTCTTGGGGAGGTTAATTTTCAACTGAGGAAAGAAGAGCTGGGGCCCAAGCCCCTGTAACAATCTGATGGCTGTGTGAGCGTGGCTCGTTTTATGGAAAGGCAGGGATAAGAAAGAGGAGGAGAGCAATTTGTGACTGAGACACCAGCCACTTGTCCTAACCTTACCTTGTCATTGCCCTCCTCTCAGACTCTTTACCTCACACATCCGACCTCAAGTATCTCCTCCAGACGTGGTATGTCTTCTGACCACAGTTACTTAATTTGCATTTGCCCGACGCTACTCATGTCTGGCAGCCTGTCTGAGTAACAAAAATTACAAAAATTGCGGAGATGAGGTTAACTTAGGAGACTGTTGCACATGTCTGAACGCAGACAGAAACTTATGCAACACTGGCTGTGGCCCCTGTATCCAACACTCCTCGTTTCACTCGTCTTTTATTTCTTCCTGCCGCCTTCTCGATCCATCTCCGCCTCTATTCAATGTCCGTGTCACCCAGCAACTCGACACATCCATCAACGTTGGAGACCCAATCAATAGTCACTGGCTTTCCTCTCATCCACCTAGCAGACCCACACAAGTGGTCTTATTGCTTATGTAACGATCGACTTATCGGGTCATTTGGCTGCTTATTTTGTTACTGTCCGCTGATTGGGGTTCAGGGTGTATTGACTACTTATAAACACATGTGACAAAACAGCACAACTGTCTGGCTTAGAAGAAACGGATGATGGTAAGCAAGAAGGAGGAAGAGCAGACCGAAGGCCATATGTCGACATGTGTGTGAGGACATGAACCCGAAGAGGAGCGGGCGGATGGAAGATGGACGTCGAGATAGAGGGAAGAGGTAGGGGAAGAGAAAGCGAAAGGCAGTGCAGTAAACGATTAGCGTGCTCGCCAAAATCCAATTAGATACAGCCCAAGAGAATGACTGACAAGCAGACAGACAGACAAGAGCACACAGCCCAGGAGACAGCCAGAGAGTGCAGCTGCACTGGTCTGTGGTAATGAAGTCACTGGTTTCCAAATAGCAAAAAGAGGAAGCCAAAGAGATGCAGCTGTCTGCCGTCTGTGCCGCAGCCACTGTGTCAGCCCGGCCAGGGAGGCAGACAGAGGAAGGCTGTTCTCTCCGTCTGACACTTTTGACACTGGGCCAGCGAAACGCTTACAAATAAGGCCGAGGCAAATAAGAAACATGTAGCCATGTTCTCTATGTTGCTCTTCTGTGGAGTTATGTTGCAAGGGTTGGGAAACATGCCTAAAATATCAGGCCCACGTTTGTTTGTTTTTAACATATTTGGAAACAGCAATATTGAAACTATTTTAAATCAGTTTTTAAAATAGAAATTGACCTGGTTTGAGGACAAGAGGTGGCTTTTGTCAGAAACATGTTTTGTAATAGACCAGTTCGCTACGACTTGTCTGATGACAAGCCATGTAAATACAGCCCAGATAAACAAAATGTCCCGCAACAGTTATTTCACAAGGTAGTGGGAGATGATCTGTTTCTTCCTGTCTTGTCAGAGAAAAAAAAAAAACAAACAAAAAAAAAATCACCTAATGAAAATGACGATGCATGATCATGTCTCAGTGGAAAGTACGTGCGCCTGTCACAACCCCTGAAGGCAGAATGAACTCATTGTCTGGTGGACGCTGAAGTAACTCTTGAGATAAGGCATCAGCTTGTTGCTGTCTGTTGGTGGCGTCTGTCTAGCAAACTCTATTTACACAGCAGGGATCAGTGGACAGTGTAGCTACGCCTTGGGGGCACAAAGTGCTGTTTATAGAGAGCAAGTCCTGGAGTTTTTAACTACACCTTCTCAAACCAAACACTCCGAACAGGATATGGGACTAGAAACCATTGGAGAAAGTGTGGGGGAAGAAAAAAAAACTTCCAGAAGGCTCCCCTTGTTTGTGTCTCTTCTCCTACAGAGGTCCCACAGCTCTCTGGTAAAACTATGAACTGCTTGTAAATGTGCACACTGACACTGTGTGTAAATAAGGGCCATTGGGGAAAAGGGTCTGCAGTCAGGGTTAGACCAACACGCTGAACCATCTTTCTAAGAAGCATGTGTAACTATAAGCTGACTGCCTGGTCTTCCACTAACATCCACTGGGATGTGGAAAGTATGAGTCACACAGCCAGTGCAGTGGAGGCGGCTGGACACAGAGTCTGGAGGATGTTCAGGGTGAGAGACATGTCCGTCTGCCTCACTTCCTGTTCAGTCAAACACACACACGCACACACACACACACACAGATATATATACAGAGAGTAGTTGATCTTGGAAGGGAACACCAGTGTCCTGAGTGAAGCGGGACACTACTAGCTCACCTTGTTCTCTGGCAACTGACCTTTCACACACTCGTGCATCCGCTCGGATTTGGATGGAGGGGCGGGGGGCTAAGTGGCATCCTCTTTTAAATGCTAAAATCATCTGCTTCCTGAAGACTCACAGGCAACTGTCTTTCCAGGAATTTGACCATTTGTGACAGTGAAGCGTGTCTGCCAACACAGACATAACTGTTGCATAAAAATCTCACTTCCACAATCGGTCTGACAACACAATTTTCCGATCAAGTACCATCCCACGAATAACAGAACGAGGTAAAACCCAGCAGTAGGCTAAAAAAAGAAACAACAACAACAAAAACACAAACTGAGAAATCACCCCACAGAGAACAGACAGCACCTGAAACTGTGGTGAGACAGAGGCTCCAGAGAGCCTGGCAAAGTGTGAGACAGAGAGAGACCAAGATGCGTCATACTAGCCTCCAGTTAACAGCTCATTATACACACACTGAGGTTGGCAATGTCTCACACATAAACACACACACACACACACACACACACACACACACACACACCAAAACCATCGTAGTACTCTTCATCCTTTTTGAGCATGTTTTTATCCATGTTTTGCATCTGTGGTATGGGTATGTGTAAGCTGATGGAGGTTTTTTTGTGCATACCCAACATTGCAATCATGTTTCCTCTGTAGTATTGAACCGTGTCTCTGTGAAGGAATGTCTACATCTTCCAAAACACATACCTTAAACCAAGGAGGAGGAATAAGAGGAGGGGAGGAGGAAGACAATTGGGAAGAGGCAAGACTGGAATGCGGTCTGGACACTAGACGAGACAGCAGACGGTATTTCCGGTAAATTCACACCCAAAGTTAATCAGACAGGGGAAAAAGAAAAGGCAGCTCTTTATTTCACATACGCAACTAATTTGTGTCTTATAATACAGTGCTGTGCACTCTCACACACACACTCACACACATACGCAGCGACCTCTCTACTCCGCAGTCTCTCACTTATTCAGCTGCCTGCTGTCCTACAATAACAAATAAATCCAGCTACCAAAGGTTGTGGTTGAGTCCATTTCTATTCGAAATGTGTGTGTGTGCTGGTTAATGATCAATTATTTATAGATTTTTTTTAACTTTATTTGCACTGGTGGATTTAAGGGTGAACAAACCCAGTGAAAACAGACAAAAACACAACCCCACCTTTACCCAGAAAACAATACAAAAATGGCAACCCACTGTGGTCAGAGGGAGGTCATGAGACATAAACCAGTCAATGGCAGGGAAACAATCTAGAGCTTTTCCCCCCCTCTGAATGCTGGCGTTTCAATAGGCCTGCTGCCCTTGTGCCTTAGATGCTGCTTTGACACAAAAACACAAAAAGAATTGGCAAAATCGTCCTGTTTAGAAGACTCTGCAGTGTTCTGGTCTTCAGTCATAACTGCTGGTAATACAGTGGAGCCATTTCACTTTCCTGGTGGTAAAAAGGGTCTAAAACCTCTGATGAGGACAGGGAACCATCAGTGGATCACCACATCTAGACAGTTTATAAACTCAAAGAAGTGTCTGTATCCGTCTTTCTAGCCAAGCAGCTCAAATATTTTAACGGTTTCTATCAATCTGAAAAAAATCTGATGAATTCAATAAGTTTCTGAATTTTAGCTTTAATTTACATTTTCTTCATATATGTTGCAATTTGCAATTAACACAATTTAAAGTAACCCTACTCAATTATTTTTGTTCAAATTCAGTTAAAAGGTCACATTAAAGTTAACTGCTGGCATGTAATTTCAACACAGTTGAAGTTAAAGAGCTTCTTCCTGAGCCTTATATATCGGCCTTTTGTTCAGTGACATTCCCAGCGACCTCCAGGTGACCTGAGGGGACAAATGATGCACTTCCCCTTCAGCTGTGGCCAGCTGGCCTAACCTCGTCTGATCAGACCTGAGCAGGCAGATGTCACCACCTGTCCCAGACCTTTCCCACACATACTGGGTCAACGCTGGTTTAAGACAACACCAGCCACAAGGTTGTCTAGTCAACCTGTTCAATACACAACAACATGGACCAGACTGCAACAGACGAGAGGAAGAGCAACTACTCAACTGGAGAATTTCAGAGTACATTATCCAACATAATAAAACACCACTGTAGTTACCCTCTTACCAGCATGATGATGAATGAGATATTATAGAATGAAAACAAGCAAAGTATAATTGAGAGGTGTACTCACTTTGTCTAGCGACCTCTTGAGCTGGTAGTGGAACTTCTCTTTGACCTCATCCAGAAGCTGCTTGAGCTTGGGCTCCTCAGGCATACCCTGGTACTTCCTGGCAAGCTGCAGGTAGCAGGGCCACTTGGCTGAGTCAAAGCCCCAATGGCAGGTCCTCTTATCAGGTGACTTGTGTGAATGCATGACAAACTTCTGTGGTGAAAAGAGCAAATGGCACTCAATGCACTGGATGCAAGGCGCCTCGGGCTGGGTGTAGAACTGGGGCACAAAGAGACCCTGGCACTTCCCCAGACACTGGTGCTCCACCTGGAAGCTGGCTTCACTCTCCTTCAGCAGGCCCTGGGTCGACAGCTTCCCGCTGGGGTCGGCGGGTAAAGCCGCCCCAGGACGCAACAGAGCATTGCACAGACGTTGTGCATCCGTCAACGTAATGAGGCCACAGGAAGGCGCGTTGAAAGGCAAGATGCCCAGCACCTTAAGGATGTGCAGCTGCTCAGCATCGCAACGTGAGCAGTAGACGTAGAGCTCGTCACACACAGTGTTGATCTGCTGCAGTGAGAAGTCGCGGAGCACAGAGTTGAGCACCTGGGGCAGGCAAAGCCGCTTCTCACCCCCCACAACGAAGCAGGAGATAGACTCTCCCTCCAGCAGTGAGTGGGTAAGTTCAGTGGAACTGTCACAGGGAACCAGCAGGGGGCCCCCTCCCAGGACAGGAGGGGACGGCAGGGGGGGCATGCCGGCAGGGGAATGCTCGTGGCCGGTACGGGCTGAGAAAGCAGCTGGGCCCCCGAGGGAGCTCTGGCTGCTAAGGGTGAACTGGGCCAGTGTGTGTTTAAGCCCGGGGCTCAGGTCCAGGGCTTTAGCAGAGCCCACAACGTGTAGTTCAGCCCGACCCTCCATGTCCATGTCAGAGTCGAGGCGCAGGTCCTCGGTCTGCTCCCTCTTCACCTTGAGAGTTTTGGGGAAGGAATCCAAGTTGCGACGCTTCAGGTTAATCTCTGCCATCACTCGCTTCTTGATGGGTGCGTCTTCCAGCCGCTCTCTGTACAGCCGCTTCATGTTGCCCTTGAACGAGGTCAAGTCTTTGAAAGGAGTTTTCAAACTGGTCTGGGTGCTGGCCATGTCTAAGCACTGTGTTATTGTCGTTTCTGTCTGCTAATTGAGTTCTTGTATTCCTCTGAGTCTTTTTTTGTCTCCTCCTTAAGTCTTTTTCAAATGACACAAATCTTCTGGTCGTTAGACACATGCATGATGGTGACTGAAGTTTTCTATGTTCTGATCCTTTTCCTAAGCATGAAAAAACAGGAATTTAGAAAACAGAAGAGGCAAGACAAAAACAATTCAGTCACTCTTTAAACTAAACTACAGCAAATAAATTGCTCTCCTGTAGAGAAATAAACAAACAGAAAATTATCTCATCAAAAAATGTTGTTGAGCATGAAATATCCATAAGGAGTTTAAATGTTTTATGACTGTTGTCCCGGCTGGGGGCTGAAGAGGTTAATGGCTGTTTGCATGGACCACTAAGCCAAATGGCCATTACCATACTTCACACAAACACATAGCTTTCTCAGCCCTTGTAATTGAACCCCAGGGGAAATTTGCATCAAGGTTTTCACCAAAGGTCTTTGAAACAAACTTTCCAGCAAAGTGAGAATTTTAACAAGCGAAACCAGTTGACCAGACATGACAACCCAAGCGAAATCCCCCCTCACAACCACTACCAAAGCCAGTCCCTCTGCCTCTCTTCTCCATTACATTGTTAATTTGAGGCTGATCTACAATGGTCCACAACATTTCACTTTGCAAATGAAAGTGCCCCTCCAAACCATATTGTGCCTACCCCTAGGTCTGCTTACCCCACGCTGACCCCATCAACTGCATGAAAAACAATTGATAAAAGCGTTAACAGCAGTCGTCCCCTTCTCTAGGTCCTTTCACAGCTTGACACACAACAGCGTTGGAAAGCGGTGTTTCCCTTTTTTTCTAAACTCTGTGGCTTTACTGCGGAATTACTCAATCGGCCATAATAAGGTAAACAACACTTAGCAACTATTCCCAATTACACGCAAACGTAGTTGGTAATGGCTACTGCTGCAATATGACACCAAGAAGAGAGTGATTGGATGCACTTCAGCTTGAAAATGAAATATCTACAGTATCGTTGGGAAATACTATTAGATTTATAAAATCTGCGCTAATAGAGGTTTAAGCTTGTAAAAAAAAGAAAAGGTTTAAGAAAAAAAGCCCTGTAAATTTGTTTCGTTGACCACAGTGGCAAGATTTGCACGCTTTTGCAATTTTTTTCCCCACCGAGCTACTACTGCTGCTTTTGGTGCAAAATCTCGGTCTCGATACCGAAGCGGGTTGATGGTTTTGTGGGCGTTATGTTAAATGGCAACGTATCACCGTGGGTTTGATTGAAATAATAACACACATACACATTTTAAAAACACACTGCAAAATTAGATCAGCAACCAATAAAACATAAGGGTCTACACACATACACAGGGAGGCAGCCTGCTCCGGTTTTGACTTGCTTAAAGCCTCCAGGATCGGCTTGTACACCAGGAATTAGACACAGCCCGCACTGCATTGCTTTACTACATAA
>JANJYP010229760.1:0-16717 GCA_024605115.1 Rastrelliger brachysoma | reverse complement strand
AGAGAGAGAGAGAGAGAGAGAGAGAGAGAGAGAGGGGAGGCTGCGACAGCAGCTCCGCGGTGGTTTCAGCCTGTGAGTCATCGCTAGAGGGTTTAACTCTTTATGTGCTGTGACGACAATCAGCGAGAATGGCACAAATGGTATAAACAATATTGTTTACATAATTAAATAGCTAAAACTGCTATTTTGTGAGCTCTAAATTGCAACGTCAATTTACGATCTTTGATACTTTCTGAATAGATTTTAAGATTACCAGCTCAAAAAACTGACACACATTTAAGTTTAGCCTGTGGATGCACTGGAATTTTTTCCTGAATAAAGCTTCCACTTTCGTAATAATAATCTTCCGACCACTCAAGGTGAACAGTTTCATTGTGCAAATGAATATTCAGGTAAACAGATCACTACCTTTGTGAGATCTGGGCAGAGAACCAGAGATCAATAGGCTATATCTAACTTCTGACTTTTTAAAGATCCTTCCAGACTATATATTTTACAGGGCGGGTGCTGTGCAACAAGACTCTATCGAGAACTATTTTTTGACACAGCGAGGTTCTTAGTATGCCATATCATAAACCTGAATCATTTATATGGATTTTTTAGGACCGGCTATTGCGTACGTTGTGTGATGACGCGGTGGTCAGGTGTTGCCTCATATAACGAGGGGGAGCTGTCCAAGTGCTGAAAACAGAAGAGAACAGAGGAGATGCCATACACCTTCACTGCTGTCTGAGCTTTGTTGCCAAAGGTAAGATGCGGATTTGAAAGCTAGAGTTGTATCATTAATTAAATCAATGTGTGAATGTGTTGAATTAGGAGACAGTCTTTGTGTGTTTTTCAAAAGCTGTTCGCATATCTTGATACTTTACGTGTAAACACGGGTTATTGTTGTGATCACGAGCATTCACAAGGAGAATAGCAGTGTTGTTAGTAACGAAGAAGGAATGATTTCTTTGTAACTAAGGTTTATGATGTTGGTATAAAATCGGATGCTGAGGTTGCCCATAACAACGCGGGGAGTGACTCATCCAGCGATGTAAATGTGTCTCCTCTCTCAGCATCCTACCCATCCAATTGGCAGAGCGTAACTCTGATACGCAAACAAATCCTGAATCAAAGCACACTGCTCATGGTTAAGCTTGTTGATGTCGAGTAAGTTTTTAAACCATAAATAGCCCGATTCGGGATATGAACGTAAATCCTCGGGTATTGTAGCTTACTTATGTTTTATTTCTTAAGTGGGGCTTCACTAATATATTATGTTCACTCGTTTTGCAGGTAATAATAGCCTATAATGCTGCATTTCCACCACAAGTTGCCCGCAGGGGAAGCCGTGGTCCTGCTCGCCTTACTCCTCTATGGATGCGCCGTGCAGGCTGCGTCTCTCCCGCACCACTACAGACTCCGAGGCGGAGAGAGTGATGGGCAGCCGGCTGCCTACCCACCCAGCTCCGACATGATCAAAGCCCTGGAGTACATTGAAAACCTGAAGCAGCGGAACGGGGGCCGGCCTGAACCCGTGGATTACGACGAAGTGGACAAGTTCAGAGTCCTGCTTCAGCTCGCCTCGCAGCAGGATGAGGGTCCCGGGGAACGCCAGCCTGCCCCCGGCATACAGAGGCAGGGCATTACCGCAGAGCAGCTGATGAAAGCCCTGCTCAAGTCTCTCCAGGATCAAGCTGGTAGAGAAGCGAAGGTGGTCCCCGCGTCGGCATCCAGGAATGATCGTCGCACTCATAGGCACCGCACCAAAGACACCGAAATCCCTGAGAGCGCCGCACCGGTAGATTACGGAAACTCCCCCAGACCTCATAAAAAATACCCACTGATGTTTGAGGACGAGGAGAATACAGACGCTTCCAAACGAGCAACAGAGGACCTGGACGAGCAGTATACACCTCAAAGTCTCGCCAATTTACGATCCATATTTGAAGAGCTCGGGAGGATGCCCACCGCCACCGGACAGAAGAGAGGCATATTTGGGGACGACGATGATGACGATGAGGACGTGTTGAGTCTGAGAAACCAGGCCTACGAGGATGTGGCCGGAGGAGAAGAGTGGGTTCCCGTGGAGGAGAGGGAGGAGACGGAGGAGATGGTCAACGGGAGCCACGAGGAAATGGACAGGGCGCTCGGTGAGCAAGACGAAGCGGAGAGGGAGGAAATGCAACGTCGGGCAAGCCAGAACCAAGAAGAAGCTGATGATGACACTAAACTGGTAGATTACTACCTGTTGAAGGTCCTCGAGATGAGCGACCAGACGCAGAAGAGGGATAAGATCGGAGAACAAAGAAAGAGACTGATCCGCCCCTCCATTGTGGATCCTCGGACAGTGAAGGAGTTGCTGGAGCTCTCCTTGAAGCTCCACGTCCCACCACAGGACCTTATCGACATGCTGCTCACTGAGGAACTCAGAAAGCTCCACCGCAATCCCCAAGCCTCCACTCGCTATACAACCGGTCAGACACCCAAGATCAGGTACTTCAGCCGTAGACTGCCGCTGAAGAGCAAACCCGCTCCCGAAGATATGGACAGAGAGGACTTTCTGGACATCATCGGTGTGGAGACTATTAGTAACGAGTACCCAGTGATGCAGAGACCGCTGAAGACCTCCCCCTCTTCCGACAGAATTCCAGCGGTGTCCAACCCTGCTGCAAATGCAGGGCCAGTTAAAATCCCCCCTCCCTCCGGCCGCAGAGAGAACCTCTTTTTATCCGAGCTCAACAAGATGCCCCTGAAACGCCAGACTGACGGCGGGGATGACGATGACGATGACGGTGACGTAGAAGACGAGGTGACGACCTACCTGGCGGCCAAAATCCTCACAGAGTACCCCAACACCATCTCCAAACGGGATACCCAGGCGCAGTTGAAGGGACAGTTCCCCTACGAGCTGTACGAACGAGCCATGAAGGACTACTTGGGACAAGCGGACATTGATAAAAGGCCAGTAACCAAGAGGGAAACCGAGGTGGCCACAGAGAAAGTAAACCCCACAGAGATGCAAGGGAAAGATGATATCACGGCCAAGACCTCAGCTCCACAGACCGTGATTGAGGAAGAGGAGGGGCACCGTGAAAAAACAGTGGCTGGGATGTAGGATGACCCCCACCTATAAGACGCACGAAATTATGAATATAGTATTTATACTGTCTCAAAAATAAAGTTTGGTGGATGTGATCTAGTTTACAAATTTCTATTATATGAACTATAGCTGGTAATATCACCCTAAGAAAAAGAACTATAGCAATCCTACAGGTCCAATACATTTTTAGGAAAACACTAGTCCCTAATTGCTGCAAGAACATCATAAAAATATTGAGATAAGAGATTAAAGGTGCAATCCATATGAGACCAAAATGATAAGTTATTCAAAACAAAAAGATTTGAATTCGCTATCACTCCTAAATTATAAATGAATACATTGACACCAAATAACAAATCAAATTTAATAGTTTTGTGATGTTGTTAAAAGTTTGTTTACATTAATCGTGTTTGTACACACAGCAAGAAACAGGCCTATATTTTCAATTATGATCAAATGAGTAACGGTAAAAGTGATTATTTTTCATCACTGTCAAATTCTTCATATGTGAATATACAAATATATAAATGACCATGTATGCTGACTGCACCTTTAAAAACACAAGCTACAGTGATTTCTGTTCAATATTGGTTATCATCAAGGTATACTGACAGTATAAGGATATAGAGATCTTTTGTTAGGGCAGTGTGCTGGCCCGAGAACGAGTGTTGTTGTGACTCGTGATATATTCAGGGTTAGTGGATTTATTGTTATTATTATGGATACTTATTTCCAAGTCTAAATATCAGACCGTCGCCTGCCTTCCAACCCTTTCATACTGCGAAGCTCTGTATTGTTGGCCTACCAGTGGTTGTGCTATGTATGCTCATTTTTAAACCATTTTGTACATGTTCAATAATGTGTGATGAATCACAGATGAATAAAGCATCAGCTGTATTATTTTTCTTCTTGCTGAGTTGTGTTGTCTTATTAACACACCACAGGGATTTATAATCTGAGGAAGCAGAAGGAAAAAAATGACGGTGAGAAAACACATTTGGTGGAGATATGCTGATTTTTAAGAAGAGCGGTGGGGCAAAAATTCAATGCAGACTGTTTATCAAAATACATATTTTAATCATAAGCTTTGACATCATAAAATGCACATTATATAAAAAAAAAAGTGATACAAACCCACACTAACAACAGCTCCTTGTAAAGAGTAATGGTCCCAAACAGAAGTAATAGGTTACACAGATTAAAAACAATAAGAAATTCTTCATAAACAGTCTCTTTCAAAAATCTGTTTTCAGATATGAAAGCAAAGCCTTACATTAGTTCATATCATGGTTACAAAACATAATATCTGTTACAAATGTGTTGTGAAAGAATTCATTTTGATTTTTTGTTTGGAGAGGCACATTTTTCTCAAAATTAACTCATCGTTTTTGGAACATAATCTCTCCATACCAATATATTAAAACATGATTTAAATATATGTAATGAAATAACAAATTCATAACTTGAAAATCACTTCATGGTTATGCTTTTCATATCCCCAACCCTCAATTACTACTTCATTTGAATGTTAGTTGACATACAGAGTTGAAACAAATGCAATTACATGTACAATTAAAATAACCCCCCTCCCCTCCTTCAAATGAGTGCAAGACTATAAACAAATATGATATTTATGTTGCAGCAATGCTTCAGGCAGAGGGAGATCAGACAGTCGTTATGCCCATTTCCTCTTTTGAAAATGTCCAGTGGAATCAAAGTAAATCCTATTTCCATGTTCAGAGACTTCTTTGACTCATATACAGTACATTTGGTTCCTGGATTTTTTCCCCAGTGTTACTTATGTCCTTTTTCCATGGGTTAAAATGCAGGTTTGCTCATGTACTCCTCCATGGTCTAGGGGGGGGGAAAGGCACAAAGAGGATAAATCAGTTTCTCAGTCTATTTTTAAAAAAAAATTATGATCCAATTGATATTCACAGGCGCACATCTACACGTCACCTGTTATTAGGTGCTGAGATAAGTAACATACAGAGAACTAATACAAGCACAACATCTAACCTGTCTGTCCATATTCAAGGTCATCCAAACAGCTCCACCTCATACCACTCACTGTTGTCATCCTGAAGTGATAATGGTCAAAAATGAATGGGAGGCTACACTGCGCAAAATCCAACTCTAGATTTAACTGTTAGTCAGCCCTACTCCAAAAGCACAGGACAACACACCCAGTGAACTACTGTACCACACAGAGCCAGCAACCTACAGGCAGAGCAAGAAGCATCAGCCACACACTAAACCTACGCCACATTCCAGGGAAGTCTATCTCTCCCTCCCAATAACACTGGCAGGGAGAGAGAGAGAGAGAGAGAGGGAAATAAACACACATACACACACCCACACACACGGGAGTAAGAAAACAGCAACACAAACATAAATGTGTATCTTTAAAAAAAAAGGACCAACAGCTAACATCCAGAAGACTATTAGCTATGAGAAAGACAAAAAAGCACACCAGGTACTCAGCAGCACCACTATTAATTGAACTCATTATGACACCAACTATTTGTGAAGCTTATTGGTAAACTCACACTCACAAGAATGAACTGAAACTATACTGGAGCTTGATACAGAATTAATCATAAGTGTTATTGTTTGCAAAATATAAAGAACCAACAATTGAGGCCCTCCACAATCCAGAAGTACCCCACAGCCATTATTCAATGTCTTGTGATTCCATTGGATTTAAAATGTCATTGTAAATGAAGTTGAGCTACGCGACAGATGTTCATGCCTTGTGTTGTATCATCCGTGTGTGTGTGTGTGTGTGTGTGTGCATCAGTGTCTCACCTCCTGTAACATGTCTGAGGCTTCGATGGCACGATTCACCATCAATTTGGAGGTTTCCTGTATTTCTCCTCCCATTAGAAACTCATCCAGGATAAAATAGGCCTTCTCAAAGTTAAAGATTATGTCCAGCTCACACACCTGAGAGAGGGCATGACAGAGATTATTACAACAGTTATGAAATATTATTGAGACGGCTCTCTGTGCAGAATGGGCTTTTATGTGTGCACTTTTAGATTAAAAATACTGTTCAACATAATCTCTACAGCAAACAACAACAGTAATATGCACAGGATTTATACTGCCATCAAATTTAAAAATTACATTTCAGTAAAGCTGCAACGATTATGCATATCAAATATTCACTGGTTAGTGTTTTTTACATGTGAGTATTTTAAGCTTGTCCGAGTCATCTATAATGGTAAACTCAGTATGCTCATATTAAAGCCACTGATTGGATAAAAACAAGGCATTTGAACACATCGCTTTGAGCTTGTAACAGGCATTTTTCATTAATTTCTTACATTGTATTAACAAAACGATAAATCATATATTCGAGGAATTGACAGATTAATCACTACTGAAAGTAATCATTGGTTGCAGCCCTATACTACAGACTACAACTAAATATGAATGAAAGAAGGTGGAACATAGTGAAATATACATTGCCAAAGTATTTGTCCAGCAGCTCCACGTAGCGATGAATAACCTCCAAGGCTAACAGCTCATTCTCCTGGTTCTCTATACCCAAGCAGAAATACAAGCTTGCATACCTGAGGAAAACAATGTGATGACTGTCAGTCAACATAGAGGAGACATAAATGAGAGGAGATAGGCCTATGGGGAGAAACCAGACTGGTGGTCCTCCTGCCTAAGAAACACAGAAAGTAACCCATTCACCTCTTGTAAATAATCTTAAGATCTTTCCAGTGCAGAAAGTTACAGGAGCGTGGTTGCCGTGCCAACACCATGGTGGTCATATCCCTGATGATCTTCTTCTTCTCACGTTCTGACATTGGTGTAAACCACTTCTGTAGACGTAGCTTCCCCTGGCGACTGAAGAGCAGCAGGAAACGCATCTAACAACACAGACACATTACAGGGTCAGAGGGGCAACTGCGAAGAGCGTAAACAGACAATGGAGATGATTAGTATGAACAAAAACACATACAGTATGCTCACACAAAGTCAATCCATAGAGCATTATTAATTAACCACCAACACACACACACACACAGACACACACACACACAAAGGGCCGATTGGGTGTGCAGCTGCTGTCACAGCTCATTAAAGAATAACTTGCTGACCAAACACCACCACTACAAGGACAAAAAGAGAAGTCTTGGCAGGCAGAAATGTGAAGGTCAACAAACGATTGAGGAGGAGAGATTTCAAGTTTCTTTTCCGGTTTTCAGAGTTGTGTTTCAGATGTTTACAGAATTAGTTTCCTAGCTTTGGAAATATATTTGGCTGCATATCAGTGTGTACTGTATCAAAACCAGTCTGCCTGCTTTGTTTCCTTTTAATTTTCCTCACATTGCTGATTTTTTTTTCTGATGTGGAGTTTTTCCTTAACTGAATTAAGGGTATATATTGTAGAGATTGTAAGCCCTTTCAAATCAATTGTTGATTTGGGGATATATAAATGAAATACCATTGAAAATATGTGCGCAAAACATCTACAATTCATTACAAGAAAGATAGAGTAAGTCTTAGTAGTTAAGTAATGTTTGTAAATTCATGTTTACATTCAAAAATCCCTTTTCACAGGCATGCCATCAATCCCAAATCATGTTATGCAATTCAATGTATTCAGCAATATTGTTCATTTGAAAGGCTAAATGGATGCTTCAAATTTTCACATCAGACTAATTCACAAATTCTGTTCATAGGCCCACCCATAACAATCTGATTTTCTATGCATGCAGAGAAGCATCTGCAGTCAGCAGATGAATGTGGAAACAGCCTACTATTATAACACATACATCATTCTGCACAGTCAACTTCAAACATTCAAAATGTCCAAGTTACTGTACAGGGGATGCATAATTTGGTATATTGGAAAAAGCAGATACATAAAATAGGGGCAATTGTCTATGCCACCTATAAGGATGTTTTAAAATGATGTAAAAGGTCAGTNATTAGACAAAACAACAAAACCGGTCCTTTTACCGGTATTTCAAGGTGTGTATCCCCTTTGTAAGCCCATAGGCAAATTAATATGTAAAGCATTAAACTGCCACCAGGGCAGGACACGAAAGTGACGAAACCTGTTTTACTGAGGGGACCTTACTTCCGACTGTCGCAATAAAAAGGGGATACACAATAAAAACTCCAAATAGAAACCAAATCCTGGTGCTGTTAGTCCGCCTGACAAGGAAAAGGGGCCGCAAAGTAAAGGAAAGCCGTTTAAAATGTATATTTTCTAGCTTTAGCTACCTGTCAACGACGACAGGTGCGACAGGTGAACAGCTGACTATGCTGACGTTGACTTACGCATAGAAAATAGTCACTTCACTTACCATTTTGACGCTGCGCCAAGAGCTATTTAACGCTCTGATGTTTTTGGGTTTTTTGTTTTTTTAAAAAAAGTTCTTTAACCCTCACAAAGGGTCAACAAGTCCGACTGAACACATATCCTATCTATCCGTCGTCCACTGCTGTGTGAAAGTTGTTAAACTCCGCCCCCCGCGGCCGCGGGAGGAGCGGTGCCTGCCGGACGCGTCACCAAACACCCCCCCCACAATCATCTGGATTGGTTATTGAAGATGTATATTGCAGGTATAAGATGCACCACGTGACTTATACGACGCATTTTAATGAATGAGTTGATAAAACTTTAACTGATGTCACTTGACAGTCAGGATCAGTGTATGCAGCACAGTACGCTGTACACTACATGCAGTGTCGGTAGAGAGCAGTAATACTCTCTCTGGCTGCTCCATGTGATACTGACCTGCCACAGCTGCTTGACACACAGGAAAGCTGCTGCACCGTTTTGGGATTCATTTGACAGTAGGCTATGTCTCTGTATCGAAATGCTGTCTGGTTTCTGAACGGAATCCACCAATACACAAGGTCAGTCAACTATACTTTGACATTATTATGGTGCTTCTCTAAGCTATAGATGTACTGTTGACAGCTTTGTGAATTTCAGTTAGTAGATGTTGCTGTGACATATACTTTAAAATGTATTTTAGGACTGTTTAAATATAAGACTCACAGTTTTGTGAAAATGATTAAATTTATTACCTAATTAATAAAATAAAGGTCTGATCACTGTATGGCACACAAACACTGTTATCACCACACAAACTAGCCTTTATGCCCAATCACAATAGTGCCATTGACAGCTGATGTGTCTTGAGGATGACATTCACATCGCTTGATTTCACTGTAGCTTAAATGTAGAGAAAAGAAAACATTACAGCTTGATAAACTCATATCATGTGACTGTGTCAGAGGTTCTTAATGTGTTATCTCCAGGAAGGCATATGAAGCAGCATCTAAAGACTTTGAGCTCCAGGATCTGGATGTGTCTGTTGTGGGAAGGTCTTTTATGGTCACCGGGGCAAACAGTGGAATTGGCAAAGCGACTGCCATGGCTATAGCCAAGAAAGGTATATGTTGAAGAGGTGTGTTCTCTTTCATGTGCTTTACATATATATAAAATCAAGTCTAATGTTTTATGTTCAGGTGGGAGAGTCCACATGGTCTGTAGGAATAAAGATAAAGCCGAAAATGCCAGAGCAGAAATTGTCAGCGAGTCGGGGAATACGGTGAGTGTGTGTTAGCTTCCAAAATTGCTGCTATTAAACATGAAAAAAAGTTTTAATCTCCTTGATTTGTGGATGAGAATGATAAATAATCTGGTTATTGTAGGAGGTGTATATCCACATTGTGGACATGTCAGAAACACGCAAAGTCTTGGAATTTGCTGAGGCCTTCAAGAAGCAGTACCCATCCTTAAATGTGTTGGTAGGTATCTTAAGTTCATCATAAAAAAATATTACATTCAAATCTCCCCTCTTAAAGTAAGAGTGTTATTTCTCTGTTATGTTTCTGTAATAGATAAATAATGCAGGGTGTATGGTGCACAAGAGAGAGGTGAATGATGAGGGGCTTGAGAAGAACTTTGCCACCAATACGATGGGTGAGACTTCATCCTGATCTGAAAGTGATCTAAATCTGAAGTCAAGGCTGAAACTGTGTGACTTTTCTCCATCTCTTTAGGGGTGTACATCCTCACTCAAACTCTCATACCACTTCTACAGAAGAGCCGGGATCCCAGGGTGGTGAGATCACACACACACATACACACACAGTCAAGCTGCTCATCTGCATCATGTGGACAGCATAACGCCACTTTTGTCCACACTGGAGTGGCTGTTGTCTAAGCACACTGTGCCTCTTTTTCTTCCTGCCTGTGTTAGATCACTGTGTCCTCAGGAGGCATGCTGGTCCAGAAACTCAGAGTTGATGACTTACAGTCAGAGAAGAGCTGCTTTGATGGTGTCAATGTGTATGCCCAGAACAAGGTAGTGAGGAGTATTAAAGCTTTTGAACACATTTTTAGCTCCAAGACTTTATAAGAGATTTATTTAGTAACTACTTCACAATTGTCTCACTGGATTTTTTGTGTCTCACACCCCTTCTTAACAGAAAGAATGGGTGGGGGAGATAAATGATGAAAAAAAAAGATGATGCAAAACACTTTCATAGTCATGCAACATTTACTGTAGAGACATCAGTTCTACTGCTAACAGTGTGCTGTTTCCTGTCAGAGACAGCAGGTGGTGCTGACACAAATGTGGGCCAAAACCAATCCTGTCATTCACTTCTCTGTGATGCATCCAGGCTGGGTAAATACACCAGGTATGGACTGAAATGAAATGGCCAATTAACTCTTGGTGTTGCTGCTGATTTTTTTTTCTCACCACTCAAAATCTGACAATTTTAAAATCCACAAAGACTGTAAAACTAGACCTGACCCAAATGTCTGTTCACCTTCTTTAGAATTAGGCATGTAAATATTTATATTTGGTTGTGTTTAAAATTCTCCAAACACATGACCATAAATTCTACTAAGACATGTACCATGCGATAAAAAAGTATTTATCTAATCACTGTGATCATGTGAGACAGATCATACATGAGGTAATCTGTTTAGTTGTAAAGGTATATTTAATCATCAATTTAAAAAAACTAAAATTTTGCCATATCTTTCTAGTCATTTCATAATTGAAATGGATGATCAACGAAATTAATTGTTTACAAAGCAAAAGGTTCAAATCAGCTTAATATAATTCTTTATATCAAAAATCTTAGAACTTGCCAAATTATTTTATTACTCTCTGTACATTTTATGTTTTACAGAATACACTTTGCCTTGAGGATCAAATTAAGATTCTTAGCTTTGACTGACCAATCCTGAAGATTCTGTTTCACTAATTATGATTTTTATAATTATGATCTTAATTTCAGTTGTTCCAACAATAATTCAGTGTTCGTTGATGATATGCATCTTACCATACCTGATGTCATCCTATTGGCAGCTGTTTTCACATCAATGCCTCAGTTCCACCAGATGATGGGGGACAGACTGCGCAGTGTGGAGCAAGGAGCTGACACTGTAGTGTGGTTGGCCTTGTCCAGAGCTGCTGCCAGAACACGCAGCGGGCAGTTCTTTCAAGGTGAGCAGCATGAAAGGCACTCTCTCATAAATACACACCGGGATGTCCTTTCCATTGACGTCAATCTTCGTAGACTTCGACATTGTCTGTTGAAAGTAGTTCTGACAAATTATTTGCATTGCAGATCGTAAGCCCGTTCCTGCCCACCTGCCTCTGGCTTGGACTCACACTTCTCCTAAAGAGATTCAGACTTTTGTGACTAAACTGGAGGAACTATCAGAAGCTATTCAGTCTCTGGGTCCTTACAAACCTCAGGTTGTCTAGATTCTGATGTCACTGAACCATATCTGTAACAATAAAATCATTACTTCAAATATGACACATTTGTCATATTTAGTTCTACCCATTAATATCGAAGATGTGTTTTCAGGGGAGTGTACAGTTCAGTGTGTTAACAGGACTGTTTGCTCTGAAAATGTTAGCTATTAAAGACTCAGTAACTGAATTACATAAAGTCTGATTAACAGCAGAAGTTACTGAACATCTAATCCTTCCTTCATTCTGTCAACCTAACCAGTCAAGGCAAATGGTCGCCAGCCTAGATCACAGCTCTGCTTGAAGTTTCTTCCCATTAAAGGGGACTTTTTCATTGGAGCTGTTGCCGTGTGCTTGTTCATGGGTCTCTGTAAAATAAAGGTCTATACATGCTCTCTGTGAACTTCTGTTACAATTTGGTGCTATATAAATAAATCAAATAAAAAAACAAATTATATCATGCCCCTCTGTTATCTACATGAGTACAACAGGATTGCATGTTTTCTATTTGATGCATATTTTCATTTCTGGCCAGTGCATCACATCTGGAATCACGAATTAGTGTTTGCATAAAGTCTACAGTACTTGCATTGCATCTCTACATATCACTCCCCTTGGTGTTAAATGGAATTGCAAAACTTCATTTTATGCACTCAAGCAGCACAACCCAGTGTAAAGCGCCAATCAAGTTATTTAGTGTTAAATGACAAATCTAATAGTTACAAATTGAAAAATCTATCAACTCAAATTAGTTTTACAATCCTGACATTTTGTGCTTGAAAGATATTTCAATAAATAAGTAAAAGAATAACATTTTAACAGGAGCTGATTACATCGTTAAGAGTTGCCAGTGTTTTTGGATAGCTGGACATGACAGACCATCCTGTGTTTTCACACTAGCCACAATGTAAAAGCCACTGTTAAAATCTGCAGGAGGTTAATGTAAAGGATGCGCAAAGCATTTCTGTGAAAAACTACAGAACATCAATAGTTATTATTTTTATTTTTGTTTTGTAACAATCCACATTTGTTGTTTTTAATAATTTTATTTTATACAGTATTGAAACAAAAAAAATAATGTGGTGCATTCACATTTTTCCCAAGGGATTCTTTGCAAGTTTGATCTCTACAAGGGTAAAACAGTGAAAAGCTTGAAGCTGGATCCATCCATGTTAAAACTCACAGGGAATAGGAAGACTGGGCCTGATTTGAAAATCATCTACGAGATTTGATGGAATTTTTTTTTTCCTGCGCCAACATTTTATTCCGGATTTACGTGTTTACTGTGTTTTTGTAAGGAACGGTGAATCAGATTCCCAGCATTTTGTCTTTTAAAGAAACTTCCAGTCCATGCGAAACAACAGTCCAAAGAAAACGAACAAATCCCAACCCCCCCCTCCCCACTTCCCCATCCAGTCTCTTCCTCCTCTCCATCACAGGTCTCTCTACGCAACATAGGTGTACACTTTACGATCCTCTGGTGTCCTCGCCAAGTATTCTCTTTCTATTAGTCCTTCTATGCGCTTTTTGATTACCACAGGACTGGGAAGAAAACGAGCCCGGAGCTGCTGAGTCACCTGAGGACACAAAGTTGAAATATGTAAGAAAAATGCATTCAAACCTCAAGATTCTCCTTTATTACATTTCATAGCAGAATTTGAAAAAATACTGGCAAGAACTGAAGAATATAAAAAACTGTTGAATAACAAGTTAAATCTATAACAGACTTAATTACGTGCTATCACATCCTTACCTCTGCCACCAGGACATTGTGCTGCATCTTCTTCCTCGACTTCATGATTCGGACAATGGCTGCCTCAATCTCATGCTTCCTATCATCATCCACTTTCTGCCGCGTCTCTTTCCTTTCAGGATCTGATTCGCCTTGTTTAGCAGCAACTGGGGAAAGCAAGACAGAGGAGAAAAGATGAAGATGAGATAACGTAGAGAAAGTGGAATAGTCCAACCCATCTGGGGTTGGAGACGTGGACAGTCTATACTCTCAGTGTGTGTCATACACAGACTTTACGCACCTGTCTGTATTTTGACTCTGTGCAGTTTGGAAGTAAACTGATCATTGACTGTAAACACATGGCCATTCTCTATCTCCTTGGACTTTGGCTCCTTGGTGAGAACTCTCTGTGTGGGTTTCCCACAAGCCAAAGACTGCAATGCTCGCACCAGCTCCCGCTCAGGAATATCTGTCTCCTGCTGGATCTCCTAGAGACAAAAAAACCCAACAAAAAAATAACTTTATAAGCTTTATGAGAGATAAATACAATAAGCTCTATTAGAAGAACAAGATTTATATCGTCAGGTTAGGAAGTGCTGCACTGTGCCCCACCTCAAAAGTGCACTTTTCTCTGTTGTTGAAGAGCATGAGGATGGTCATCTGGAAGGTGGAGACCTGCAGTATGTGCTTACGGGTGTTAGAGCCCGTCACCTGGGCACCTCCCACACCCACTTCTGACCCATCCTCCTGCAAACATAAGTAGAAGGGAAGATAAATGCATACATTTTGATACTGCTTTGAAGAAAACAAGTCAAGAAAAAAAGTGACGCATACCTTTTTAACAGCTCCATAGAAAGTTGCATTTAAGTCTGCTCCACCCATGTGGTGCTGCAATGTGAGCTGTCTACCACTGTGTTTGGCGAGGTAAAACCTGTGAAAGCAAAACCGGGACTTTGTTCCTCAGAAACCCCTCAAAGAACAACAACGACCGCCCAGATGTATCGTAAAACTTGAGAGTAAATTTGAGATTACCTCCTAAAGACTTCAAAGGCGTGTCTGGGAGCAGGGGGGATGGTGCATTTGGGTGTTGCTGACTGTGTAGGCCAGTAACCAGTAGTGAGGACTCTTACTGTGAGGTCCACTCCACTTAGAGATGCCTGAAAAAGATGCATACAAACTTTCTTTTAACTTATATTTTTGGCATTTCTATCAATAATTCAAATTAGAGGCAAGTCTGTTTTACTTCTGTGTTCACAAATCTTGCTGAATTGACGTAAATAGACCTTTAACTGCCTATTAGAAATCATTACTAACTGACATGCAATTATTCAGTTGATCTGTATATTAACCAGTTTAGAAGTGATTTAACTTCTGAGTCTGTTTCAAATGTTCTCTTTTTAATGACATGGATCATGCAATTGGGATACTTGTTTTGTTCTTCTGATGAGCTATCAGACTGCCTTACCGACGTAGACTGTATATGCTGCCTGAACTCATCCATGGTTGTGTTGGAGATGCTCATGTCTCTAAACATCCCTTCCAGTTTTGAAGTGAACTGACAGCCACACTCCGTCTGCAAAGAGGAAGGACAGGCAACAATGAGATGAATCATCGGCAGAGATGTATAAAAAGTGAAAACATGGAAACATCAGCGGAGCCGGATACAGTTAGGGATATGTATTCACACCTATGTCAAAACTCTTTTACCTTGAGCTTAGAAATCATGTTCTTCTCTGAGTCATCTGAGACACTCTTGTTGCTAAGCAGCCTGCGGCCCAGATGCTGCTTGTAGTACCTTTCAAACACATCCTTCTCCTGCATAAACCTGAACAGCACCATTGCTTTGTCAAGGATTGATTCCACCTCCTGTTCTGTTAACTGAATTGAGAAATCAGAGAAAAACTATAAGGCAATGCACACTTAATAAATGTAATGTAGAAGATAATACCTGCAGAAAATGTCTGAACTATAGATGTCATGTCATTTGGTCATTTTTCTACACTGCTGAAGCAGCTACATACCCCTTTGACTCCCTTCTTCAGTTTATCATCTATGAAAAGCGATAGGTACTCTGGTGAGCGGGAGTTGAGATTGAGAAAATACTCAAAGTCTCCAGCTATGGTTTGTTTGAACAATCTGTCATTGTTGAACGACTCAAGGAGGAAACGATCAAATCGTGTCTTGAGGTCTAGCAGGCCCTGTAGAGAATAAAAACAACAGTCAACAAAACAACACAATTCCCTTGTATTTACAATTGTTAGTGGGGTTCACCAAGTGTCTCAGGATGGAGGAAAGAAGCTAAGGCTCAGAGTTGTGTTTTTTGGACTCATAGTTGAACCAGCATACCTGGATATAGTCGACAGGGTTCTTGCCCTCCCCTTCTTCTGACACCAGAGCCTTGCCCTGCTCCCTCAGGTAAGAGCTCATACACTCACACATAGTTTTCAAGCCATTTGGCACCCGACTGAACAGCTTGTACATGCATGCCAGGTCTGAGAGGGAGACAAGGTAAAAAGAAGTGAGAAATAAATAGAAATTCCCTGTTTTCAATGTCCTGTTTTCTTCTAAGTTGTACCCAGAATTAAATGAGGAGAAACAACTATGGAGGAAACCGGTTTACCTTCTGTCTTGCCGTTCTTGAGCATATGGACAAGACCAGAGTTTTCCATCTCTACAATAGTCTTCATGTGTTTAGAAATGAGCTCCCTTTCTACCACCTTGACAATGGGCTCCTCTGTCGACTTGTCCAGGCAGTGCATTACTCGCTCGATCTCCTCATTGATTCTGGCCTCTACTTTCTTAATGTAGACACTGGCACTGTTTTCTGCTAGGAACTTTTCGCTCTCCATCTAAAAGAAACAAGACAGTGTGAATAGTTTTAACAGAAAGGCTAATATGAGTTTATAAAAACAGAGACACCAAATTCACCTGGAAGAATTCAGCTGACATATCTAAGAAGGGCCCTTCGAAGTCCTCCTCATATACAGATCTGCCATCCAGGCCAAGAATCATCAGCATCTGGCAGGCATTTCTGATTGCCCCCCTACAGCAAAGAACAGCAACAAAGTAGTTTTAATATTAATGTAAAAAGGTAAGATTCTGTATTAAAAATGTACTTACTGCAGTTAAATTTGTATATATATA